>LPNX010187961.1:284789-288921 GCA_001517045.1 Pseudotsuga menziesii | reverse complement strand
GTCTGACTCTCTGCATTCCACGAATAGTCATTCTCTGCTCTAGGGTTTTACCTTTTACAATTGAGTTCCACTCTCACTTACTCCAAATCACTTCATTCTAGTCGCTGCTCTGCAAGGCCATGCCATGCCACTGATCGCCAATGCCATGCCACGCTGGGATTTTAAATGTTTAAAATCAGAGGTTTATTTGCTTATTATCCCATTGTTGCAGAAAGATAATCAGCTTCAATCTCGATATTATTTTTCGATGCATTTTCCTTAGTCGGCTGATTGTTTGGTTTCGCGTCGGAACATTTTGTTCTTTCATTCTTCGTCGTTGCGGCTGCTCAACGAGCTAACCATCCACCATATATTTTTTGCTTGCCGCAGAGCCCGTAGTCTTTCCGTCTTCCGCCGTTGCGGCTGAGATAGTCACTATCCTTCCGCCGTTTAGTCGTTTCTCCTCCGATAAAGAGTTTTCCCATTGTCGCCGCGGAGCCCGTAGTCTTTTCGGCTTCCGCTTTTGCGGATGAGAAAGACACTATCCTTCCGCTGTTGTGGATGATAAAGTCACTATCCTTCCGCCATTTAGTCATTTCTCCTTTGATGAAAAGTTTTCCCATTATCGCTACGGAGCCTGTAGTCTTTCCGGCTTCCGCTGTTGCAGATGAGAAAGACATTATCCTTCTACCTACTCTGTTTCAGATTCTGTATAGTGTGATCAAACTATTCTTTTAAAGCTCTGTTTTATATGTGAATCGTTGTATAGATGTAACACTGTGTTTCAATGATACTTCATATGTTAAGCTCCATGGTATAGAATAACGCTGAGTTTCAATATAATTTTGTATCCATGTGTTTCGACGTGTAACATTTGACAGTGTATACTATTGATGTATAACATGATAACTCTATGCTGATAACATATGCAACATTTGTAACATTTGATCGTTTTCATCCTTCTGTTCCATTTATTTGAATGTATAACACAATCCTTCTGTTGTAGTGAACTGTGTAATCATCCTTTTCAATATGCGGGTATTATGTGCAACATTTAGATCTGTGACATTATTCTCATCTTGCTGTGGATTTTCCTGTGAGTGAAACATTCAAAGTTTGGCATATGACAACATTCAGATTGTGTAACAAAACTGGCTAACACAGAGAATGCTATGGCTGGGGTCGATGTCACACTAATTAATCAAAGCAATTATGCATGTACAACTCAAGACAAGCTCTGGCATTCCACAATTGCTACAAAGCTCCACTTAGTAACCTCAAAACCAATATGAGCAAACAAAAACAAATTTCTATAGAACATTCAGGCTTCAAACTCCAATAATTCAAGTCTAGGAGGTTCTATCAAGCTTGTAGCGCACATATAAATACATTTTTGTTGACTTATAAAAAAACTAAAGAAACTGTTTAGGGGAGGAAGTTCAAGGATGAACCTGTAGAGCTACGAGCATGGGCTTGTTGTGAGAATCAATGCATATGATGTTTCCATCTTTATTCGTTCTCCCATTGGATATTCCACATAGAATTGGGGACCCCAATGGATCTTTCTTGACACCTTTTCTATTATTTATTTCTTAGCTTTTCTCCTAACAATCCTTAAAAACTCGACGACCAAAATCTTTTCAACGACATCCTCCAACTGTAGAGTTAAACATAGTTATTGGATTCGTCTCGAGGCCTAATCGCACCTAAATTAGATTCTTTTGAATCATATTCTCGAATTATTCATTGGATTCTTCCACCTCGTTTTGACTAATATAAAGTTTTTTACATAGGATAATTAAGGTAAATTAGGGTTAGCGTTCTGAATCCCCGATTCCTAATTTTGGGATGAGTGCTGAATCTGTATCGGATTCTTTGGCCGAATCTAATCACACCCATGATTTGTGTAACCTTGGATTTAAATTCAAACCATTAAGAAGCAAAACCCTGAACATGAATTTGTTCTCCTTAGGTTTAGGCTTGCGTTTCTTCTCAGTAAGCACTCCAAGGTAACCCTCATTGCTGCTTCTTTTCCTCCTAGTAGAATATTCTGCCATCTTGGACACAAGAAATGACAAACTACAGAGGGAATATTGTGTTCTCGCAACGCTTGCCTACACTTAGAATTTGCAAGAATTGATGCATGAAATGGGATTTCGTTAGTTTATATAGAGAATGCTATGGCTGGGGTTGATGTCTCACTAATTACTCAAAGCAATTATGCATGTACAACTCAAGACAAGCTCTGGCATTCCACAATTGCTACAAAGCTCTGCTCAGTAGCCTCAAAACTACTTTGAGCAAACAAAAACAATTTTCTATAGAACATTTGGGCTTCAAACTCCAATAATTCAAGTCTGGGAGGTTCTATCAAGCTTGTATGTCACTGAACTCCAATAATTGCCACAAATTTAATTTCAATGAAGTTAAATCAATTCCATTTACAATTGTGGACCTAAGTTACACGGTATGGGGAAACAGGAATGTGTTTCCAAAACTAAAATACACTGGAAACGTGACCACTCATTTATAAATATCACATTATATTGGAACTTTGAAAGAAAGGATTATGAATAAATGAGCAAGAACATTTAAATGACAAGCAAAGTTCCACCATTGCTTATATTGGGATCCTCACCATGAGTATCACCCTCTGCCTCCTCATCAAGCCTTTAGCTCTACTTCAATCCTCTAGGGACATTTATTAACACCATTCAATTTTGATGAAAATATCTAATACAAGCCTTAAAATATTATAGAAAAATATCATGCCTAATCATTAATTTTGGCTTGAGTGAAGGGTACATTTTTGCTAAGGCTATGATAGAGGAATTCAACAATAAATGGCACCAACATCGGGTTACATAAAGGGATTGGTGCTCTTGATTAAATGGCAATCCCATTCCTTGATACATGATAGAATCCAATCAAACGACTGTAATTTTTCCAATCCTGAAATCCTTTAAACTGTTAAGTCTGTTGAATTTTGAAGGGAGTATGAAATTCTACTTTCTCCATATGAAGTTTGATGAGGTTGGAAAATTTCTCAAAAATATTGGAACAGTTAGTGGTAATGTTAAAAATTTAAGTAAAAGGATAGAAAAGGAAAGATAGTGGCATGGAAGCATTAAAATATCTCATTCCCTTCTTCATTTTCCTCGATAACTGTTGGTTTTATTTCTCACATTGAATTTCCCAAGTTCACCTGGATAGCTCGTGCTCCATGCTTGCAAAGAGATTTGAGCCATTTCATCTCCACCACATCCACAACAATGAAAAAAACCATGAATAAAATAAAACACAATAGGTAATCAAGAAAAACATAGAAGGAAATAAACTGGAAGGTATAAACATTGATGCCATTCTGTAGGTGGGGTAGGTGGTTCTAGAAGCATGGGCTCACATGTGAAGGGAGTGGATGATGCACTAATAGGAAAATCCCTTCACCCTCCCTTCCTATAAAAAAACATCATAGCCTATTCCAGATCCTTCAGTGAAAGTTCAAAATCGAAAACCCCCAAATGGGAGTTGGAGCAGATCCTGCGCGGGTGTTTTTGAATGCTAATGAGCTAGTGCATGGGTGTTTTTGAATGCTAATGAGCTAGTGCGTGGGTGTTTTTGAATTCTATGTTTTTTTGTTTTTTTATTTGCATATTTTATATTTTGTGTTTTGTTTTGTTTTTTTATTTTGCATATTTATCTCCTGTTTAGTCTATTTTGGGTTTTTTTTATTTGCATATTTTATATTTTGTTGCATTTTAAATTAATTATAGTTAAACAACTCTATGTTTTTAATTTAGTGTAGTTAAATTTAATTTAATTTAATTTAACTAGGATTCTGTCATAATTTGTATTGGTTGCATTGCTTGTAGTGAGATCCTATACATAAGTCCCTTCAAGGATGAACACAATGATGATGACGATGATGATGATGATGATGAAGACAGCGAAGAGGATGGTGATGACAACAACAACGACGATTATTGTCATCATCATCCTTTTCATCGTCATCACCATCATATTCATCGTCTTCATCAATATCTTCATCATCATCATCATCTTCATAATCAACATCATCGTCGTCATCGTCATCGTCATCATGATCTTCTTCATCATCATCATCTTCCTTATCATCATCATCATAATCATCATC
>LPNX010187961.1:277289-279789 GCA_001517045.1 Pseudotsuga menziesii | reverse complement strand
TTGATTGAAATCAGTCTCATCGGCACCAGATTGACTGGATCTGAAAATCCTTGACTGAAGGAGGTGATCTGGGTGGATCCAGAGTTGAAATTCAGCCTCCTTTATGGGGAATTATGCCCTCTCTCCTTCCTCCACATGTATGGGATCTTCTGGGAGCTTTGTGGTTGATGATTCACTCAACAGGTCAATGTGTCAGCTCAATTAACCCGAGATTGACATTCAGACTCCATAGAAGCTCAGTTTAGCTTCATATCAGGCATTGATGGACTCTCCTTCAGCTGCAGTGGTATATATCCTTGGGATTTGTGCCCCCTTTGGGCTAGGGTTTCAATTTTGTGTATAAATAAAGCATGGCTGCCTCCTTTCCGAGTTAGTATGAGTTGGATTGAGGAGTTATTGCTGTTGTAATATTGTGTTATATCTTTTTCTATCGGAATAAAGTGAAGCTTTGGAGGAAATATGGTTTCATGTCATTGTATGTGTGGATGTGCATTGCCATGTTTTACTGAGGTAACCTATATCTATGTTCATAATTTGCTGATTGTTTGTGGATTCATTGCTAAGATTGATAATAAGTTTATTATAATCTTGATAGGAAAGGAGTTTGTTAATAATTTTATTGGCCATCTCTTTCCTTTTTGATGCATGTTTAGAAATCTAGATTTAGCATGTTTTATGATTTTATATGCATGTTATTTTGAAATCTCTATGTATGTATTAACCAGATCTCACAAGTATTTTGGCAAGTCTTTGGATTCAATTGCAGGTTCCTAGCTTGGAGAGGATGATGATCTATTTTGCTTCTTCACGCTCTCCAAAACCATTCAAAGGCATAGTCCCTTGACATTTGACCAGAAATCTCCACGGTTGATCTTCAAGGCTTCTAGCAACAAATGCTCTTCTTTTCCTCTTCCTCCTTCATTTTTTTTCTAAAATCAATCCAGTTACTTGTTTGCAGATTTAAAATTGTTTATATAGATCAATTTCAGAGTTTATTTTACATATACCTTGCTGCCTTAAATCTCATAAACTAGATCTCATTCCTAAAAGAAAAGTTACAAGCATTCTAGATCTTGTTTTAGGGAAAAATGTCATTTTTCAAGGCTGTGAAAGTAGATCTAAAGCTTGTTGAATGCATGGTTGTTTCCTTAGAATATAAAAAGTTATATTCAGAAATTTAATTGCTTCATATTGGTTGTCCCCAAAGCAAACCAAGATCCCAAGGAAAGCTTGATTTCCTTGGTTCCTTTTCCGCTTCTATAAAAACTAGTTTTAACCTAGAATTTTTGGGTAAAATGTTTGTTCATCCAAAAGTACTTTCAAAGTAATTTTGGGTACATTTAACTATGATAAGATTTCTGGTTTGAGAAGGTGTAACAGAAAAGAGGAGGGGGCACTGTCCGAAAATCATTTTTGGACCATTCAAAACCCCCCAAGAAGTCTCTGTCTTCCCAAAATTTCAATTTTTTGCAATTTGTAAACCTTTGGTCTCATTCCATATAAGGACCAAATGGATTAATTTCAGTTTTCTGATATTTTAATTTCTTCTAATAAAAATAAAAATCTTTTCGAATAGGCTCTTTCGAGCCTATTCACCATCCCCCTTGAGGGGATTCACGTCCGTGTTATTTTTTACTTTGTTTCACCTTGTTTCTATTCTAGTTCAGTATTGACATGCAGGATTATATTCTTTGATAATATTTACATTATTCCATATTTTCAATTCAAAAGTAATCATACTACTTACCCCAAGACTTCCCGAGTGACCCGCAAGGGGAAAGAGATGTGTGGTAGGACTAATTAGAAAATTGGTATTGTGTATCTCTGATTCCATTTCATTAATTGTTTTAATAATCATAATAAAATCAAGCCCTCCTTGATTCCCCAATTGAGGTCCACTTGGACCGAAAGAGGTTCCTGGAGGGTTTTCCTTTTAATAAGAACACCTCTTTTAAAACTTACTAAAAATAACAAAGACTCCAGTGTGTATGGTCTGTACTTGGCTACGATTTGTCCAATCAGTCAAGATGCATCAAAAGCACTTGAGTGACTAGATTAATTAGTCTTCACCTACTAAATTGAAAAACCATCAGGAGAAAATCAAATTCCTCGAATGAACTGTAAACGGTGGTAAAATACCCAAAGGAGTGGGAACAATTGGAAAGTGACCTCGATGCGCCGATCTTTGTCATAGCCTGATGGGTGCGTTATGAACAATAGTCTCCGAGACTCCGTTCCAGCCCACAAACCACCTTGCGGGTAGCCATGAAAATTCACTTTTGGACATACTCCAAGTACCCCTCAGGTATATCTAGAGTCCCCTTTTCACCTAATATAATTCATTCACATTCCACATTAATTTAAAATCTACCAAGAGACATTTGCAAAACATTCATTCAAGCGCATGCAAGCACATTATTTTCTCTGTTGACTCCATTTAAGGCACTGGTTATTTATTTCTTTCGATTATATATATATATTGAGTGTCATTACTGTGTTT
>LPNX010187961.1:225601-268063 GCA_001517045.1 Pseudotsuga menziesii | reverse complement strand
GTCATATATACCTACCCCATAAAACCCCTAACTCATAATATTTTAATATATCTTATATTTTTGTAGTACATCTCTTAGGAGGCCCATTTTTTATCTCAAATTTTCTCTAATGTTATTTTTCATTTTAAGAACACAAGAAAATTGGTCGCGTTAGATTCAAAAAATTGAAAAGGCATTTTGAAATTCCCATAATGAGGGGTTATTTTGATGATAAAATTCATCAGGTAGCATAGTCACGTTCCTTGGTGAGTTGACTATCCATCCATACCTTTAGGTTGGCTTATGATGGTCTCATATGCAAAATATCAATCTGCCAAAAATAAGAAAAATAATATTTTGCATAGTGAGAACAAAAGAAAATTGACCAATGTTAAAAACACGAGTTTGAGACGTCAGTTGGAAATTCACGGCAAGGGATGTATTTGTGCAAGTAAATTTATCAAATGTCATGGATCAATTCTTTGGTAAGTTGTCCATCTACTCATGACTTCAGGTCTCCATAGAGTGTTCACACATGTGTAATAGGAGTCTGCCACAATGGGAAGAAATATGTTTTGATCTTAAAAAGAGGTTGAGAAGCTATTTTGAAATTTTTTCCAGAGGTTATGTGTGTGTCAATAGATTTATCTTGTAATATGGTCTTCTTCATTATTGAAATGGGTATCTATCCATGCTTGTAGGTTTCCTTATGGTGATCACATGAGGGAGAAATCAATCCGCCAAAGTAGAAGAAAAATTGTGTTTACAAGTTAAATTTTTTTTTGTCTAAGTGTTAAATTAAACAGTTTGGAGGCCTATTTTTAAATGATCTCCAGATAATGCATGTGTATCAAAAATTTCAAAAGGTGTCATGGATCTGATCCTTATTGAGGTGGCTATTATTTCTCCTTAAGCATGTCTGAAGAAAAAGTTGAATCTGCCAAAATGAGCTTTCAGAATATAGTTTTGATAAAGTCCTAAAAATGACGAAGTGTTGGAAAACTGGCTCAGGTAGCCTTAAGAAAATTCCCACCAAAAATTTTGTGTTAAAGAAAATTCTCGCGCCATATGGGGGTCTTGTAGATTGATATTTGGCCTACCAGACGATGTCTTCAGATTGTCTTGGAAGTAGCTGAGGAAGAAGTTAGAAACATTAATCAGACTATCCAGCCATACCTTTAGGTTGGCTTATGATGGTATCATATGCAAAATATCAATCTGCCAAAAATCGGAAAAAAAAAAATATTTTGCATAGGGAGAACAAAAGAAAATTGACCAATGTCAAAAACAGGAGTTTGAGAGGTCACTTGGAAATTCCCGCCAAGGGTTGTATTTATGCAAGTAAATTTATCAAATGTCATGGATCCATTCTTTGGTAATTTTTCCATCTGCTCCTGACTTCAGGTCTCCATAGAGTGTTCACACGTGTGAAATGGGAGTCTGCCGAAATGGGAAGAAATATGTTTTGATGTTAAAAACAAGTTGAGAAGCTATTTTGAAATTTTTGCCAGAGGTTATGTGTGTGTCAACAGATTTATCTTGTGATATGGTCTTGTTCATTGATGAAATGGCTATCTAGCCATGCTTGTAGGTTTCCTTATTGTGATAACATGAGGGAGAAATCAATCTGCCAAAGTAGAAGAAATTTTTTTTTTACAAGTTAAAAACAATTTTGTCCAAGTGCTAAATTAAACAGTTTGGAAGCCTATTTTCAAATGATCTCCAGATAATGCATGTGTATCAAAAAGTTCAAAAGGTGTCATGGATCTGATCCTTGTTGAGGTGGCTATTATTTATCCTTAAGCATGTCTGAAGAAATAGTTGAATCTTCTAAAATAAGGTTTCAGAATATATTTTTGAGAAAGTCCTGAAAATGACGAAGTGTTGGAAAACTGGCTCGGATAGCCTTAAGAAAATGCCTGCCACAAATTTTGCGTTAAAGAAAATTCTTGCGCCATATGGGGGTCTTGTAGATTGATATTTGGCCTACCATAGGATGTCTTCAGATTGTCTTGGAAGTAGCTGAGGAAGAAGTTATGAACTTGCTAAAACAATGTTTTAGGCAGATTGGACCAGACTATGAAAATTGTGTAAGTCTTGGAAAAACTAGCTCATGTGGCCTTGGGAAAATGCCCTCCATACCTTATAGGTGTATGGTAAAAATTATCTGAAGCTATCATACTATAGCTTGTTGAAGAGGCTATCTCACCATGGTCTCAATTCCCAAAGAAGATGTTTGATGACAAAGATAATGGTCTGCCAAAACAGAGTTTCATGTTGTTTTGCACTATTCCAGTACTGGCAAAATTTCCTCAGTGGCCTCAAGGAAATGCCCGCGCTATCTCATAGGATGATGAGATAAATAATATGAAAGTGTTAGGATATAACTTGTTGTTGGGTGCATCTAACCATGGTATCGGTTATCCTGTGGAGTGTTTTATGATAGAGATATAAATATGCCAAAAGTAGAAAAATATTATTTTGCATTTTAATAACACAAGAAAATTGGTTGTGTTAGATTTAGGAAGTTGAAAAGGAATTTTGAAATGCCCGCAAGGAGGGGTTATATTGATGATAAAATTCATCAGGTAGCATAGTCATGTTCGTTGGTTATCTGATTATCCAACCATACCTTAAGGTTGTCTTATGATGGTCTCATATGCAAAACATCACTCTGCCAAAAATATAAAAAATAATATTTTGCATAGTGAGAACAAAAGAAAATTGACCATGTGTTAAAAACATGTGTTTGAGAGGTCAATTGGAAATGCCCGCCAAGGGCTGTCTTTATGCAAGTAAATTTATCAAATGTCATGGATCCATTATTTGGTAAGTTGTCCATCTGCTCATGACTTTAGGTCTCCATAGAGTGTTCAGTACACATGTGAAATAGGAGTTTGCTAAAATGGGAAGAAATATGTTTTGATGTTCAAAAGAGGTTGAGAAGCTAATTTTAAATGCTTGCCAGAGGTTGTGTGTGTGTCAACAGATTTGTCTTGTGATATGGTCTTGTTCATTGTTGAAATGGATATCTAGCCATGCTTGTAGGTTTCCTTATGGTGATCACATGAGGGAGAAATCAATCTGCCAAAGTAGAAGAAAAAACAATTTTACAAGTTAAAAACAATTTTGTCTAAGTGTTAAATTAAACAGTTTGGAAGCCTATTTTCAAATGATCTCCAGATAATGCGTGTGTATCAAAAAGTTCAAAAGGTGACATGGATCTGATCCTTGTTGAGGTGGCTATTATTTCTCCTTAAGCATGTCTAAAGAAAAAGTTGAATCTGCCAAAATGAGGTTTCAAAATCTATTTTGGAGGAAGTCCTGAAAATGACTAAGTGCTAGAAAACTCGCTCAGGTAGCTTTAAGAAAATGCCCGCCACAAATTATGTGTTGAAGAAAATTCCCACACCATATGGGGGTCTTGTAGATTGATATTTGGCCTACATGACCATGGCTTCATATTGTCTTGGAAGCAGCTGAGGAAGAATTTATGAACCTACCAAAATAGTGTTTTAGGTAGATTGGACCAGACTAAGAAAAGTGTCCAAGTGTTGGAAAAATTGGCTCATGTGGCCTTGGGGAAATGCCCGTCGTACCTTATAGTTCTATGATAAAAATTATCTGATTCTATAATCCTATAACTTGTTGAAGAGGCTATCTCACCATGGTCTTAGTTCTCAAAGAAGATGTTTGATGACAAAGATAATGGTATGCCAAAACATAGTTTCAGGCTTTTTTGCACTATTCAAGTATTGGAAAAACTGCCTCAGTAGCCTCAAGGAAATGCTCTCCCTATCTCATAGAATGATGATAAAAATAATATGAAAGTGTTAGGCTATAGCGTGTTGATGGGTGCATCTAACCATGGTCTCAGTTATCATGTGGAGTGTTTTATGATAGAGATATAAATCTGCCAAAAGTAAGAAAAATATTAGTTTGCATTTTAAGAACACAAGAAAATTGGTCGTGTTAGATTCAAGCAATTGAAAAGGAATTTTGAAATGCCCACAAGGAGGGGTTATCTTGATTATAAAATTCATCAGGTAGCATAGTCACGTTCCTTGGTGAACTGACTATCCAGCCATACCTATAGGTTGGCTTATGATGGTCTTAAATGCAAAATATCAATCTACCAAAAATAGGAAAAATAATATTTTGCATAGTGAGAACAAAAGAAAATTGACCAATGTTAAAAACAAGAGTTTGAGAGGTCAGTTGGAAATTCCTGCTAAGGGCCATATTTGTGCAAGTAAATTTATCAAATGTCATGGATCCATTCTTTGGTAAGTTGTCCATCTATTCCTAACCTCAGGTCTCCATAAAGTGTTCACATGTGTGAAATAGGAGTCTGCCAATATGGGAAGAAATATGTTTTGATGTTAAAAAGAGGTTGAGAAGCTATTTTGAAATGCTTGCCAGAGGTTGTGTGTGTGTCAACAGATTTATGTTTTGATATGGTCTTGTTCATTGTTGAAATGGATATCTAGCCATGCTTGTAGATTTCCTTATGGTGTTCACATGAGGGAGAAATCAATCTACCAAAGTAGAAGAAAAATTGTTTTTACAAGTTAAAAACAATTTTGTCAGTGTTAAATTAAACAGTTTGGAAGCCTATTTTAAAATGATCTCTAGATAATGCATGTGTATCAAAAAGTTCAAAAGGTGTCATGGATCTCATCCTTGTTGACGTGGCTATTATTTATCCTTAAGCATGTTTGAAGAAAAAGTTGAATCTTCCAAAATGAGGTTTCAAAATATAATTTTGAGAAAGTCCTGAAAATGACTGTGTTGGAAAATTGGCTAAGGTAGCCTTAAGAAAATTCCCGCCACAAATTGTGTGTTGAAGAAAATGCCCACACCATATGGGGGTCTTGTAGATTGGTATTTGGCCTACCTGACCATGTCTTTAGATTGTCTTGGAAGTAGCTGAAGAAGAAGTTATGGACCTGCCAAAACAATGGTTTAGGCAGATTGGACCAAACTAAGAAAATTGTCTAAGTGTTGGAAAAACAGGCTCATGTGGCCTTGGGAAACTGCCTTCCATACCTTATAGGTGTATGATAAAAATTATCTAAAGCTATCATCCTGCAGCTTGTTGAAGAGCCTATCTCACCATGGTCTCAGTTCTCAAAGAAAATGTTTGATGACAAACATAATGGTTTGCCAAAACATAGTTTTAGGTTGTTTTCCACTATTCCAGTACTGGCAAAGCTGCATCACTGGCCTCGGGGAAATTCCTGCCCTATCTCATAGGATGATGAGAAAACTAATATGAAAAAGTTAGGCTATACCTTGTTGATGCGTTCATCTAACCATGGTCTCAGTTATCATGTGGAGTGTTTTATGACAAAGATATAAATATGCAAAAAGTAAGAAAAATATTATTTTTCATTTTAAGAACACAAGAAAATTGGTTGTGTTAGATTCAGGAAATTGAAAAGGAATTTTTAAATGCCAGCAAGGAGGGGTTATTTTGATGATAAAATTCATCAGGTAGCATAGTCATGTTCCTTGGTGAACTAACTATCCATCCATACCTTCAGGTTGTCTTATAATGGTCTCATACGCAAAATATCAATCTGCCAAAAATAGGAAAAATAATATTTTGCATAGTGAGAACAAAAGAAAATTAACCAAGTGTTAAAAACAAGTGTTTGAGAGGTCAGTTGGAAATGTACGCCAAGGGTTGTCTTTGTGCAAGTAAATTTATCAAATGTCATGGATCCATTCTATGGTAAGTTGTCCATCTGCTCCTGACTCTAGGTCTCCACAGAGTGTTCACACGTGTGAAATAGGAGAGCAGTCTGCCAAAATGGGAAGAAATATGTTTTGATGTTCACAAGAGGTTGAGAAGCTATTTTGAAATGCTTGCCAGAGGTTATGTGTGTGTCAACAGATTTATCTTGTGATATGGTCTTGTTCATTGTTGAAATGTCTATCTAGACATGCTTGTAGGTTTCCTTATGGTGATCATGTGAGGGAGAAATCAATCTGCCAAAGTAGAACAAAAATTGTTTTTACAAGTTAAAAGCAATTTTGTCTATGTGTTAAATTAAACAGTTTGGAAGACTATTTTCAAATGATCTCCAGATAATGCGTGTGTATCAAAAAGTTCAAAAGGTGACATGTATCTGATCCTTATTAAGGTGGCTATTATTTCTCCTTAAGCATGTCTGAAGAAAAAGTTGAATCTGCCAAAATGAGGTTTCAAAATATATTTTGGAGAACGTCTTGAAAATGAGTAGGTGTTGGAAAACTGGCTCAGGTAGCCTTAAGAAAATCCCCGCCAAAAATTGTGTGTTGAAGAAAATACCCCCAGCATATGGGGGTCTTGTAGATTTATATTTGGCCTACCTGACCATGTCTTCAGATTGTCTTGGAAGTAGCTGAGGAAGAAGTTATGAACCTGCCAAAATAGTGTTTTAGGCAAATTGGACCAGACTAAGAAAATTGTCGAAGTGTTGGAAAAACTGGCTCATGTGGCCTTGGGAAAATGCCCTCTGTACCTTATAGGTGCATGATAAAAAATATCTGAAGCTATCATCCTACAACGTGTTGAAGAGGCTATCTCACCATGGTTTCAGTTCTCAAAGAAGTTGTTTGATGACAAAGATAATGGTTTGCTGAAACAAAGTTTTAGGTTGTTTTGCACTATTCGAATACTGGCAAAACTGCATCAGTGGCCTCAGGGAAATGCCCACCCTATCTCATAGGAAGATGCAAAAACTAATATGAAAGTGTTAGGCTATAGCTTGTTAATGGGTGCATCTAACCATGGTGTCAGTTATCCTATGGAGTGTTTTATGACAAAGATATAAATCTACCAAAAGTAGGAAAAATATTATTTTGCATTTTAAGAACACAAGAAAATTGGTAGTGTTAGATTCAGGAAATTGAAAAGGCATTTTGAAATGCCCATAAGGAGGGGTTATTTTGATGATAAAATTCATCAGGTGGCATAGTCGCGTTCCTTGGTGAATTGACTATCCAGCCATACCTTGAGGTTGTCTTATGATGGTCTCATATGCAAAATATCAATCTGCCAAAAATTGAAAAAATAATATTTTGCATAGTGAGAACAGAAGAAATTAACCAAGTGTTAAAAATAGGAGTTTGAGAGGTTAGTTGGAAATGCCCGCCAAGGGCTATATTTTTGGAAGCAAATTTATCAAATGTCATGGATCCATTCTTTGGTAATTTTTCCATCTGCTCATGACTTCAGGTCTCTATAGAGTGTTCACACCTATGAAATAGGAGTCTACCAAAATGGGAAGAAATATGTTTTGATGTTCAAAAGAGGTTGAGAAGCTATTTTGAAATGCTTGGCAGAGTTTGTGTGTGTGTCAACAGATTTATCTTGTGATATGGTCTTGTTCATTATTGAAATGGCTATCTATCCATGCTTGTAGGTTTCCTTATGGTGGTCACATGAGGGAGAAATCAATCTTCCAAAGTATAAGAAAAATATTTTTACAAGTTAAAAACAATTTTGTCCAAGTGTTAAATTAAACAGTTTGGAAGCCTATTTTCAAATGATCTCCAGATAATGCGTGTGTATCAGAAATTTCAAAATGTGATATGGATCTGATCCTTGTTGAGGTGGCTATCTGTTAAGAAGCCATTTCAACCCTCCTCTTTATTTTGTTAGTATATTTTATCAGACGCATATGCTTTGTAAGTCGTCCAATCAGTATGTTGTATTATCCCACATTCATGTGGAGTAAGTAATAGTTGTTAAGTTGTCTAGTTATTATGTTGCATTATCCCACATTCATGGGGGGTAATAGTTGTTTATATTAGACTTAGTATATAAGTATGTGTTGAGGTTAATGAAAGCATCAAAGAGTTATTTTGTATTGAGCTTGCTCAAAGGAGGTTGCCCCCTCGAAGTGGCCCGCGATCAATAAAATATCTTTTGTGCTCCAATATTTCTGTTATATTGTACATTTTGATTGTTCATTGTAGGAGGTTCTCCACATCTGGTATCAGAGCACTTTCCTTGGCACAAGTGGGAATTTTTTTTTTTGAAAAAAAAAGGAGCAAAATTGGGCGACGACTTTCACATCCATTTTTGAAACTTTATGTGCATATTCAAGAAAAATAAGTTGTATATATAAATTCCTCTTTTAAAAATACGCAGTTTCAAAAAAAAATCATCTCATTTGGAGTTCTAAAAGTGGAGATATCGTGGATTTAAAATCAGCAATTTTTTAGAATTTCGGTAACGACCGCAGAAATGGTAGAGCGAAAATATTTTAACTCGGTACCCATATTTCGATTCCGATTTCGTGGATAAAAGCAGAGTAGTTGTTCCAGTTCTAGAAACAGGCTATAATAGCGATTCGGAGCAATATAGATTGAGTTATGCTCATTTTAAAAAAAATTGTCTAAAAACCCTAGCTCTAATTACGCGTTTTAGAGCATTGGGTGGAATTTCTACCACATTTTTTCTGGCACTGTGATTATTGCAGTAGCTCTTCTTCTTGCAGCGGTATTTTTCATTCAGATCAGGGAATAAACCCTATCCGCTTAACTATGGGAAGTACTTGGGCATAGCCCTAAAACTCATTGTGAGGAGTATCACATGAACCCCGAAGTAACTCGCCATTAAGAGAACTTGCCAAGAAAAAAGGGCAACGACCCCCACCAAATTGACTAGATTCCCATCCGTGAGGAAACCAAAGAGTTTTCGTTTTTGGCCAAGCGGTTAGCAGTTTTACCTGCGCCATGAACTGAGGGGTACTGCCCCAATACTCAAGGCTGAGACATCCTTGGTCGTCGAGTGAGTACCTTTGAACCATTAGGAAGTCAAATATACCTGGGGTCCATATCTATTTACACTTGATAACACGCAAAATTCCAGAATTGCCACGGATCATTTACTCCAATTCAAGTTGAGAAAGTACAACTTTCTAGCACCACCACAGATCATTTTTTTAGAAAAATAAAATAAAAATTATGTTTTTTCAGCCATATATTCCTTGATTTAGCTATGTTTCCCTTGAAAATTCAATGTAACCCCTGTCATTCCATTCTACATATTTCATTCATTGAGGACCCTATCCCAAGTCCACTTCCCAAAGCCCGAAATTCCATCTCCTTCTTTCACCCCGCTTATGAAATCCACATTTTTTGTTTCCTTGTCCCTCAAAAAGTGTCCACAACCTGGTTACCCACTTGCATTTTTCCAACTCAAAATTTTCCTTTTCTAAAACCCTTTCTGTTTTTGTTTTTTCCACCATTTTCGATTAAAAAAAAAATCTTACTTATGGTTGTCACCTGCATAGGAGCAAATAAAAAAATGGAAGAAGAACTTGTCATTCTTAAGACCAAACTTGGAGATCTGGATCAAAGATTTCTTAACCTCCATCTTCAGTATTCAACCATGAGCAACTGGTAACAACCTGAGTCTTCTACAGGCACTGCATTCTCTGCTTCCAGCAACTTTTGTGGGCCAAAGATTGAATTCTCTCACTTCAATGGTGATGATCCAAGTGGATGGATACACAAGGCAGAACAATACTTTAATATGCATAACACTTTTGATGTCACCAATGTCCCACTTGCATCATTTCATTTGGAACATGAAGCCCTTCAATGGTTCTGTTGGTACATCAAGGATTATGAAGAGCCCCAATGGATAGATTTTTGCCAACTCCTTTTGCACCGATTTGGCCCTAGTGGTTTTGATGAATTCACAGGAGCACTCACCAAACTTCGCCAGACTGGCACTGTGAGAGAGTATCAAATAGAATTTGAGAACTTAGTCAAGCACACAGAAGGATTTTTTGATGCATTCTACAGGAGTTGTTTTATCAGTGCTCTTAAGGATATAATCTGATCTGATGTTACAGTGTTCTGTCCCAACACAATGATGGAAATCCTAGGGTTGGCTAAGTTGGAAGAGGACAAGATTAGGGCTCAGCAACGCTCCAAATCCACTTTTGTTCCATTCATAAATATGGTTCCCCAAAGACATCCAATACCTCTGACTCCTAGAACCCCTCCTATCAAGCATTTGTCTGAAGTTGAGATGCGGGAACATAGGGAAAAAGGACTTTGTTATAATTGTGATGATGAATTCACTTGGGGTCATCAATGTACTGAACACAAGCCCTATTTCTTAGATGTGGCTTCTCCACTTGCACTTGAAATTTGTGACATTGCTCAGAATCTAGTAGACGATCAGGTCGACATTCCATAGCCACCTATTGACCCTCAGATTGCTAAACAAGTTGATTATTTTGTCCATCCTTCCTCCAACTTTAAAGTGATGGTTGCCAATGGGAGCACCTTACCTTGCAAAGGAAAGTGTCACAGTGTGTGTATTTCTATTGGAGATTATAACTTGCACTCTAACATGTTTTCCATACCCCTGGGAGGTTGTTTTATGATTTCGGGAACTCAATGGTTACGCACACTTGGACCCATCTTATGGGATTTTGCTGAACTGTGGATGCATTTTTTAGTCAATGGGAAAAAACACACATTCATTTGGTTACATCCAGGGTCTCTCATCATCCTCAGTTCACACTGCATGGAAATGATCCTTAAGAAGAATTCACATGGTGTCATCACTCAGCTCCATTTCATTCAGATGCAACCTTCGGCAGTCTCAAATACTCCCTTGGATCTTTCATTTTGATGCACCCTTCAGATGCTTGATTTTTCCAATCCCTTCACTCTTGAGAGTGATGCTTGTGACAATGCAATTGGTGTTGTCCTCTTTTAAGATAAACATCCCATGGAATTCACTAGTAAATCCCTTCCTGGAAAGAATTTATCCACCTCCACATATGAGAAGGAAATGATGAATATTTTGCACGCAGTATAGAAGTGGTGGCCATACCTCTTAGGGAATCCTTGCTGCAACAAGACTAATCACTAGAGTCTGAAATATTTCCTGGAATAATGGGTCTCATCCCCAACACAACAGAAATGGGTTAGCAAACTCAGGGGTTGTGACTATGAGATCAATTACAAGAAGGCTAACGACAATCTTGTGGTGGATAATCTTTCCCTCACATTTGATGCCCCTGTCTCTCTTTCAGCTATTTCTATGTCTATTCCAACTTGGTTACACTCTATTCAGTAAGGTTATGCCATTGACTCCTCATTATCTGAAATCATCAAACCATTGGCCAGTAACCCTTCTGTGGTACCGCATTTCTCTTGGGATGGCTCTTCTCTGAGACACAAGGGTTGGCTAGTGCTTCCCCAGAGCACAGATATTAAACATGCAGTCTTTTATGAACTCCTTACTTCTCCATCAGCAAGGCACTCTAGGTTCATGAAAACATATAAGAGGGCATGATTTCACTTCTTTTGGAAGGGAATGCAATGAGAAATTCAATAGATGGTTTCTGAATGTGCTCCTTGTTAGCCCCACCAAGGTGAAACTACACTCCTTTCTAGATTGCTCGAACCTTTTCCCATCCCTACAAGGATTTGGACATATATTTCGATGGATTTCCTTCAAGGGCTCCCTAAATATGGAGGGAATACCGTAATCTTAGTTGTGGTTGATCGGCTCTCCAAATATCATCATTTTTGTGCTCTCAACCCTCCATATACCATCTCCTCAATCACAAAAATTTTCATGGACAAGATATTCTTTCTTCATGGAATCCCTTCTTCCATTGTCTCAGACCGCAACGCAACTTTCACAAGTCATTTTCTCTTTACTGACACCAAACTGAATATGAGTTCAGTTTATCACCCACCAATAGATGGTCCGAATGAAGTCATCAACAACTATTGGGAAACTTATCTTCGTTGTTTCACCTCTGAAGAACAACATCTGTGGGCAAAGTGGCTCCCTCTCACTGAATGGTGGTACAATACTTCCTACCATACTACATCCCAAATGACTCCATATGAAGCAGTTTATGGTCACACACGTCCAGTACTCCTTCCATACACCCCCAATAGTTCACCAGTTCAGGAAGTTGACATGGTTCTTCGAAACCGACATCAGATTCTTCACATTCTGTAGAACAATATTCACATGGCCAGAACCTGCATGAAACACCAAGCCAATCAGCATCATTCTGAGCACACTTTTCAAGTCAGTGACATGGTTTTTCTTTGTCTGCAGTCTTACAAGAAATCCTCCTTGAAACTCAAAGGGAATCAAACACTCTCTCCAAAGATCTCTAGTCCATATACAATTCTTCGGAAGATTGGGTATGTTGCTTATAAATTGGCACTTCATCCTTCTTCTCGCATCCAGCAAGTGATCGGCACCAACATCAAAGAACAAATTGTTTTACCAGAACAGGATAATGAAGGATCCATCATTTTAGATCTGGAGGCCATCCTCAATAAGCACACTTTTCAGCTTCGCTCTCGGTCCATCATAGAGGTCTTAATTCAGTGGCACAACATGTAACCAAAGGATGCTACATGGGAATCGCTGCTTCAGATTCAGCGACAGTTTCCACATCTAAAACTTTGAGGACAAAGCTTTTTTTTAAGAGGTAAGGGATGTTAAGAACCTATTTCAACCCTCCTCTTTATTTTGTTAGTATATTTTATTGGACGCATATGCTTTGTAAGTCATCCCATCAGTATGTTGTGTTTTCCCACATTCATGTGTAGTAAGTAATAGTTGTTAAGTTGTCTAGTTATTATGTTGCATTATCCCACATTCATGGGGGGTAATAGTTGTTTAGATTAGACTTAGTATATAAGTATGTGTTGAGGCTAATGAAAGCATCGAAGAGTTATTTTGTATTGAGCTTGCTCAAAGGAGGTTGCCCCCTCGAAGTGGCCGCAACCAATAAAATCTCTTTTGTGCTCCAATATTTCTGTTATATCGTGCATTTTGATTGTTCATTGCAAGAGGTTCTCCACACTATCCATCCATACTTTCAGTTTGCATTATGATGGTCATATATGCAAAAGATGGACTTGCAAAGTTAGTGAAAAATAATAAACAGAGTTTATTAAATAAGAAGCTACAGGAATGTATTTAGAAAAATAAACAAAAATTTAATAAAAATAATTAAGACATAGTTTTGAAGAGACACATCTTACTATTGGAGAGATGCAATGTTTAGAAGAAGTTTTAATTGATTATTTCATTAAAACAATAAATAGAAAATAGAGATTCGAAGAGGTGTCTAAGCATGATGGCATGGAAAGGTGTAATTGGAACAAGACATGAAGGACAGAGATGACTACGGACATGTATAATGACATTGAAAATCAAGCATGACAAGCATGGAACATCTAGAGGGTCAAATGACCCATTCTGTGGTCATTTGAAGATGATTTGGGCAAGACAAATATGTTGGTGCAAAGATGACAAGAAGATGGTGACATGATAATAGACAAGCAAACTTGATGACAGAGATGGCTGCGGGCATGATAAAATAGAGGACAAGGAAAATATTGTGGGCATCTCCAGAAGATCATACGGACATGTTGCCGCCTAATTCACACTTTAAGACACAGGAAAGTCACAACCTGCTATGTGTGTCCTTAGGGGCAAGCGAGAGCTGGGGACCACTGTCACCACAGTCCACAACTCCTCCATTTAGGCAAGATCCCAACAGAGCCAAGGGGGGTAGTCCCTACAGGAAAACTAAGTTCCAGATTTATTAATTAATTACAAATTAATTAAAAGAGATCTTTTATTAAGATTGTGAGGCTAAGGTTTTGAGAGATGATAGTCAAACCAATGCAAGATGCAATATTTAAATGACAGTCAATCCTTTTATTTATAACCAGTGCCTAAAGAATGGAGTCAGAGAATGCAACTTTCAATGGATGCAAATCTAAGTTAATTATCCACAGATTAAGTTGTCTAACAATGAGATGAATAAACAAATAAATGGTACAATTATAAACAATAATGAACCAAGATATTTAAGCAATATACAGATGATCTAAATTTATCAGTATAAACAAATGAACAAGATTTACAAGTTATAGACAAAAGATAGCAGAACGAAAATGCCTTAAATGAAAATCAACAGTGAATGAAAAATGGAAAGACTTTAAGTTGAATTACTTGAAGCAGTTTAAATAAAAGTTAAGCATTCACCACATAAATAATTGCAGAATTGAAAGTAAATGAAACTGAAAAGTAAAGTGTTGGAGTGCAATGCTGGAGTGGGAGTGTGCTAAAATAAAAAAAATGTTATAGAACCGGTTTTGCAATGTCTCTTGGTTTATTTTAGGTATATTTTATTAAGGTTTTTCCTCTTGAAATTTAGTTTTCGAACCGGTGGTGTGACTACCCCAATCCAGTATTTCTCAAGTCAAAGAGGGAATGCTATTGCGCTCAACAAAGTGGGAGCAAATCCCACCCGTAGCTCACAGGTCAAACCCCAATGGCCTGGTGCTCAACAAGGGGGACGTAGAACGCCTAGAGACCCCCACGGTCTTCTACCCCAAGTCGCCTCAGAGGTCACTGTTTTTAATCAACAGGAAAAACAGCTAGATGGATGCATATTAAACTAATACTCCTTTATCCCTTGTCGTATCTCGCGAGTACCCCGAAGGGTGATAACTGAGTAGAGGAACAGGGGCTAGTGAAGTTGTTGTTGGTTAATTTTAGAGGGTAAATTTTAGTCTTGATGATTAGCATACAAGGTTAATTTTAAATTATCAACAAGATCAACCAAGCGGTATCCCTTATGGGGGGTGCTGGTACTTGATCTTGGACTGAAAAAATAAAATGTGAAGATTGTAGTAGAAAAAAGAAAGTTGTTTTAACTAAGCTAAGCCCCCACTTCTATTGCTTTTCATATCCAAATTGAAGTCCCTAAAGGGAGATGACAAGTGGACAGAGGATACACCGGATAGGTGGGTTGTATGGTTACTCCTTAAACAGAAAATTTAAAATTACTGAAACTTGAAAGAAACTGTAACTAGCTAAAGCAATGCCTAACCGCACAGCAATCTCTGTGACAGAGATGGTGGTTTGTCACAGAGATAGTGGGTAAACTGAAAATAAACCAGTTATCCTAACCTCACAACAATCTCTGTTACAGAGATGGTGGTCTGTCACAAAGATAGGTGGGTAAACAGAAAATTAACTTGCAAATAAAACTAACTCTAAGCAACTACTTATACAAATTTACAGAAGAGAAATACCCCAAAGAGAACTTCTCATTTGGGGTTTACAATGTAATAGAAGAGAGAGAAGAAGTGTAGTTTAGGGCCTCTTTTGGACCAAATTTTTGCTGGTTTTTTCTGGGCAATTTAGGGCAGCATAACCCCCTCTTTCTGTGCACAAAACCTGCAAAAAAATCAGCAACTTACTTGCTGGAAATTACTGCAGAAAACTGAAACAGAAAGTTAGAACAATTTAGTGTACAACCCAGAAATTTTACAGAAAAATATGAACTTTAAAAAATGGAAAAATAGAAATTTTAGTGGCTGAAAATGAATGTTTTTAGGGTGAAAATAACATATAAACAACAGATTTATAAGCCTATACTAATATATAATGGATGAGGGCCCTAAAACAAGGGTTATATTCACTATATAGTGAATAAAACCCAGTTTCAGGATAGAAAAAGAAAAATGGCTGAATTGAAAATAAGAAAAAATGAAACCCTTGGAGGTGCCCTTCTTAGCTTGGAAAACCTGTAAATGACTTATGAGAGAGCTGCAAAATGTAAGCAAAGAGGTGAGTACCCAATAAATCTACCAAAATACTTTGATAAATCTTATTAAGAAAACTCACAAATGGAAGCAGAAATACTTCTACTTACAAATCTCTCCACAAAATACTTTGTGGAGAGCTATCTAAGCTAATACAAATGCAAATCAAATAAATACAATACAAGTTACCTCACCACAAGATGCATGAAATGACGGCACAATATTCCTCCAAAGTATTCTTCTATTACAGCCCAACTAGGGCAAGATCCAATACAAAAAATGCCAAGAGGCTTGGGCCAAATGCTTGAGAGAATGTGAGAAGAGAGTAGGGAAAGATTCCGGTAGCATAACAATAGCATGAGAGATGATGTTAAATGAGGGAGTGAGACCTCCATTATATAGTTGAGGAAGACCCCAACCCCTTGAAGATCAATGGCCGAGATTAGATCTAGATCTAGATTAGATCTCCACCACTAGATCTAGGTATTTGACTTCAATCCATGGCTTGAGTGCTTGATCCATGTCTTAAGAATTTTACCCCCTTAGATCTAGGTATTTGACCAAAATGTCCACCTTTAGATTGCTTTGAGTTTGAATGTGGGCCCAACATAGGAGCCCTCCTCTATTTTTGGCGCCTCCACCAAATGTGGCACCCTCTTCTAGCAAGTAGCACCCCTCTAAATCCATGCTAGCGCCCTTCTAAATGTGGGCGTCTTCCTCCATATGTGGAGCTTCTACCAATTTCATGTGACGCCCTCCAAATGTGGTAGCGCCCTACTATATTGGTAGCACCTCCTCTATTTTGATAGCGCCTCCCTTAAAATGGTGACGCCCTCTCCAAGTTAGGCATCCTTTCCTTTTTAGGTAGCACCCCTTTACATGCATGCGCCCCACTTAGTGGAGTTTCTCTAATCTAGCGCCCTCCTTGTGGGCCCTTTCTCACATGGACGCCCCACCTTTAGATGTGACGCCTCCCTTTATTTGGTGGTTTGGCCACTTTAGTGAGGGTTTAAACTTGGCTTTGACTTTTAGCTTTGCTCCAAAATAGGCTTTTAACCTTTAAACTTAGGCTAAAAATTAATCCACCTTAGATTTAATTTTTAAAATTTAATTTAAAATTTCCCCATTTTTACCTAGGAAAAATTTAAAAATAAACTTCAAAAATTAATATCTTGGCCATGGGGGGGTGGAAAAATTTGGATTAAATTTTCCTAGGCTTAGTAACCCCCAAACAAAGTTACCATGGCATTATTTGATTTTTTCCTTCAAAATCAAATAATATGAATTTTGACTTAGGAAAAATTAAAATTTCCCTAGGGGAGATAGACCCCATCTGACCAAAATTGGTCTATCTCTTCAACCGCTTGTTTGAATGATATGGGACTTGAAGAAGTGGCCTAGGGGGTTTCATAGCAATTTACCTTGCATTCATAGCCCCTATTACAAAGTGGCAGTGCTTGAGCAATTACATTATTACATCAACACCCAGTTAATTAACCACCAAGGGGTGAAGTTAATTAACTGGAAAAAAATAATAAAAATACAACAACATAACGAAACTCCGCAAGACTCTATACAAATGTCTAGCATGGTCACGAATAACATTTTGAACCCTTATCCACCTCATGGACTTGACTGTTAGAACGCCCATCACCACTTTGGAGGATTTTGAGTGAAAAACCAAACCAATTAAAATCGCTTAAACAACAAGATTAATTGGAAAGGGAAAAAACACTCGATGAGGGGACTTCCCTAACAACCAGTTCCATGGTGTGGCATACATATCATATGACCCACACTAGCACATATAATTACATTAATTTTCCCACACAGGGGAGCGGACATTTCGTTTTACAAAGGGGCAATTTCCCTGCAGAAGTGAAAAATCCTCATATTTTTTCCATGGTACAAACTACACATAATGTACATCTTCAATGTACATGAGGTTGCCACCTAGTTGAAATAGGTGGGCAACAGGACATGCTAAATGAGGACAATTACGGGCATGATAGAAACTATTGTGGGCATCTCCAGAAGATCATGCGGACATGCTAAATGAGGAAAATTGCGGGCATGATAAAAACTATTGCGGGCATAAGATATCGCCTATTGAGGGCATCTTCTCAGCACCACCTGTGGGCATCCCTTATGGCCACCTGCGGGCATAAGATATCGCCTATTGAGGGCATCTTCTCAGCACCACCTGCGGGCATCCCTTATGGCCACCTGCGGGTATCCTGGTGTGAGTTGCGAGCATAAGGAAGGACTTGCTGCGGGAATTTGTGGGAGTTGTGGGAATCTTTGATGGCTCAAATGAGGAGTTGTAGGCATCTTTAAACCCTAGCTATGGGAATCTAGATAGCCCTTGTGGGAATCTGAATACATCACCTACTGGCACCTCGAAGATGGACAGTGTGGGCATACTTATTGGAATATCAAAGACCACCATATGGGCAGTTGAAGAAGGGTAATCGAGCATAAGAAAAGGCCAAGTCTTGGCATAAAAAATAAAATTAAAATGATGATGATGTGGAAAATTAAATAAATTTTGGTTAACGATAACAAAAATAAATTGGTGATGAGGTCAGCCTCCTAAGACATGGAAATAAAAAACTAGTTATGGCCAAAAAAGGATGCATATTTACTGACTCGCACGTAAATAGCCAAGAGCCATTGAAAGCTGGCATTGGTTTGGCAGGTGTGATTTCTACTAGTAGTTTAAAGGATTAATTGTATTAGTTTGTTGTAGGTGCATTCATTATATATGAGATTATGCTAAATATTTTGTGGTATTTCTGTCCAAGTGACTCCTTTTCTTAATTTCCTACTCCGATCTGTGTCCATAAAAAATTAGATCTTATGTCGTCATATAGCCTTCCTTGCTCTGCCATAAATCCAATAATTTTAATGTTTGCTTCTTGCATTTGAAGGCTTCCACCAAAGGTAGTATGCTCGGTAGGTCAAAGTGATCCTGCCGAATCTATAGAAAGTACCTCAAATGGCAATATGTAAGTCAAAATAAGTTCATTTTATTTCCCGTGATGAGGTCCCAACTGTACCCCCTTTCAAATAATATTTAAATAAATAAGAATGTTAAATTAAAGATAGCCATATATTGTCGATATAGAGATGAAAGTTCGTCGAAAATTAAAAAACGTTGATTTTGCCACGGTTTTTCCACCATGAAAAAAAAAGGAAGTATTAATCCACGAATGTTCAAAATGTGGAAATATTTCGTGGAACTTTTGAGCCATATGTACTAGTGTCTACTACCAACATAAAAAAATTCCTTGCACCTATTTATGGACATAACATGAATGTATCCTATTTAATGTTAAGACATTTTATTTTATAATACAAATACCAATTATTTACTTCATTAACACAATTTATCAACAACCTAATTCTATTATAGAATACTTTCCATTTATGGAGACATACTCTGGAAAAAACTAGGTACTGTAATATTCCTACCCACTCTAAACCAAAAACTTTCCCAAGCTGTCAGACAAAGAACTGCCAAAAATCTCATTGAATAGATGTTTACTAACAATTGGCTGTAGAATGATGCCTACTAGTGGGAAACTACATTTATGTTTAATTCCTTTGAGACATTATCCCACACTTCTCCAGCTGGAGTTGACGAACAGTAAGAATTTATGAATTTTGAAGTACTGTGATTTTGGTGTTGATGTTTGTCTAAGGTTTGATATTTAATCATACTCCATTAAGAGACCCATGATAAGAGGACATGAAGACATCCTCAAATGAGAATACAATGATATTCAAGCAAAATAACCATTGTTTACACCATTTTGCAATAAGAGGGTATTGTTGTAATTTGAAGTCATCAATACACTATATAATGATGCTAAAGCATGGAAAAAATGATTGTAAGAAACCTCAGTTCAAAAATACCTTTATTTTCAAGCGAAAATAGGACTTGTATAGAGCTGGAAATGATTGTTGTGTATGATTTTGACACTCAGAAAATTTATATCAGCACTTGACACTCAGAAAATTTTGACACTTACTAATGATACAAGATTGGAATTGATTTGATATTTGTTTTTATTACAGTAATTTTTGAAGGATTAATGTTTCACCACAATGTGTTAATATCAACTGATCTCAAGGAATGTTTTCGACATTTATGAGTCATTAACATTTTATTCTTTGCATGGTACTATATGATCCTGAGATTTATTAAGTATAGAAAATGTTGAACTACAAATTTGAGAAATGGAGTTATTTCAATCCTTAACAAAGGTGGTTAAAATGAACTGAAACAAATGCCACTTAAATATGAAGGATGAGATACTGGAGACTAATCACATCCTTGACTTGTTTGAAAAGGCTAGTGTCAATCATGTTTAGGGAATTTAAACAAACTCGTGTATTTCCTAGTCAACAAGAGAATTGAAAATCAGCCAAATTAAATAATTACAGGAATATCTGAAGGAGAAAAATGAGAACCTTGTGGTGAAAGCAATGAAAAATTGTGCTTAGCTTGGGAAGTTACTATTCAACTGCCAAATATTGGAGATCTCTTTGGTAAATGTATTTCATATCAAGAAAAGTATTTGGATGGTTAGTTAAAAATATGAAGGTCATCACACTCGATAATTAAAAGGAAGTGCATTTAGTGACAGTGGCTCAGTCACTTACTTTAGCGTGAATCCAAGTGTGGCTATAACATTTTAAAGTGAGCACAACCATATTTACTCACCCACCTCCAAAAATAGTAGCTACTCTTCCCAAAAAAAATTCTCATATAAGATAAATGGCACCCCCAAAGGAAACATGCAATGGTGTTAATCCAAATCCTTAATAGTGGAAACAAGACTGCGAAAGGATTTCCAAGTGAAAGTGGGAAATTCGTCAGCCTCTTTGGTAGAAATCAAAGGTGGAGTTCATGCATAAGCAGTTGAAATTTAGTTGAATGGAATCCAATGTGTCTTTAGGAACATGAATGCTGAAGTGAGAGGTTGCTTCTTATAAATACAGAAAATAAATTCTCATACCCTCTGTTTCTTTCCCTTAACTACCAATCAACATAATTTGCTGAAGTACTTCGGAAATAGCCTTTGATTAGAAGACGGTGGCAAACTATTCCTAGGGTAAAGTTTTAGCTCTAGCTAAAATGCCCTCTATTTGATATTATTCATATTATCTAAAGATTTTGGGGAGCTAACTGGATCCGTGGTTACATGTTGAAGGGCATATTTCAAAGAGTACAATTAGCCTACAAAGAAAACTTTTTTGAAATTTTTTATTTTTATACAAAAAGAGATTTTTACTGCAAACTAACATAAATCATGTAGAAAAATAAATAAACTTCTAATAAGATTCACTATAGTTGTAGTACAATATTATTCTTAGCTATACTATTGTGACGTCCTAGTTTTGACCCCGTTTGCATGATGTATATAATGTAATTAATCATGGTGAGGAGCTAAAGGAAAAAGCCCCACCATCGATTTGGTTATGTATGTTTCGGCAATGGGGATAGTTGCTGATGGTTTGTCATGCTATCTGGCACCTTACAATTTGACATCATGTAAATATGCACATCGAACAAAATAAACCACAACCAGCTACGTCAATGCAACGTTGAATGAAAAGGGCATGATTCCAAAGGATACAGGGTGGGGGGATGTCAAACCTTGGTCTATGGGGGGAAACCCATGTGTTACCACCTTGTTTGAATTGCCATATTTTCTTGCCTCACCCAACCGTCTTAATGTCTTGATTTTGTTAGTTGGAGCAGTTATTGCATGAGGAAACGTGGGCATGGGGAGACATTGGTTTTGGCAGGCTGTTGTCAGTTCGGACGGTACGCATGCCCAGTGACGGAAGCCATCGTTTTTCCTCACGCATGGCCAGTTCACTCTCACGGCTGGTCTTCACCTTCATGGTTATGGTTTTGGTCTGTGGATTCCTCACGCAAGGGTGGTCTGTTCATTTCCCCACGAGGGTCTGATCATCCGCGTGCTTAGGCCATTGTCTGTTCATGCCCACGCAGGGCCGTTGTCTGTTGTGGACGGACTATCATTTCCCATACCTTCCTGGACGCGCCCTTTCTTCTCACGCACGGGAGTTCTGCGTTGGTTTTCCTCACACAGAGAGCAAGTGAAATCGTAGTTGTCACTCAGGATTTTTGGGTGCAAGAGCCATTTCTACACTCGGGCTGTGTGTAAGTTTCCTTACTGATTTGCGGCCCATGCATATGTTTTCCTCTGTGTTTTGGGGTCTGGTGCAAGTTGCTCTCACGCACAGATCACAGAGTCATTTTCCATGTTGTGAGCCATGCTCACTGATTACGTTTTGGCTTCCCTGCGTTTTGTTGGCTGTGGTTCTCAAATTAGTTTTGGGCCACTGTGGATTTCCAAATCTGTTGGTGGAGTTTCCCTCTATCCACGTTGGGAGTTGGCTTCTCCTTTGTTTGGGACCGTGTAAGTCACCCATCCATTACCTTGAGGAATTGTGTGTGTTGTGGCTGTTGATTTCCACAACCATTGGCTGAGTTTTCCCCCATTTTGGGACTGTGGATTGCTACTATCATTCATTGTGGGGTTACGTTGTTGATGCACCCTGGTTTGGATTGTTGCTGAGTTGTTTTGGCCACGCTAAGGCCAAGAACAACTCTGTGTTGCCTTGTGGGCTTGAGCTGTGCCCATCGTTTGTTTGGGATTATCCCTGGTTTCTTATGCCTTCTTCACAGGGCTGTGAAGGGATTGTGTTGCTGTGGTAGGCAGTGGTTGGTCTTCGGACTGTGCTGGCTTGGCCGGTTTGTTGAAGGCCTGGTAAACCCAGCGGTGTTGGTTTGGCTGACTGTGTCCCTTGGCTATGTGTAAGCCTGCATTGACCCTTATCCTTGGAGGAATCATGCCCAGCTCGGGGGTGGTAGCATTGCTGAGAGATTGATGAGCACGCTGGCCTATGGTTGGGTGGAATGTTGCAGCAACGTAGCTGGTTGCGGGGTGAATTCTTCATCAAAAGATAAGTGTTGTTGGTTACATTATCTCTGCAATTTATATCTATTGTTTTACGAATTATGATGAACATGCGAATGTTGGAATGTATGTGTGTTGCTTCCGCTGATTATTGAGTAACTCTGTATGAATAAAGAATTATGCATCTATGCATCTTGTTATGGATCATGTTAAGCTTCTTATTTTCAGCATTGATGATTTGTACATGTTCATGCGGCTGTTTGCCCGTATGCTTCGGTGATGGTTGTGTCCTCTTCGCCGGTCTGAGGGATGGGGACGTGACAACTATATTCGTAAGCCAGTGCAAAATATGCTCAAATTTAAAACCATTTAAACTAAATAATTGACTAGCCTTCCTGTTGATCCAAATGTTTTGATGTAGTGTGTCAAAGCTTGTGTCATGTAATGTCCTTTGAGGGTACAAGCCATGCAAATGTATAAGCTATACTATATGAGTGTACATCCTTTCCTATAGTCACCTACAGCATATCATGACATTCCCTGCATGGATGGTCATGATCAACACAACAAGTATGGAAGCCATTGCTAAGAGACTCATGTGGATTCCACTCACCCATCCATTTCCATTTGAGAACTTAACCACATTACTTATAAATCTAATTACCTCGGTCTTCCACTAGCACATGAAGATTCCAGCCATTATGAATTAGTTTTAGCTTAACTGTGAGGGATGAAAACGTTTAAGATCAGCTCACAATAATTTTCTGGGATGAAACTTGACCATACAAGGAAAGGAACCCACATGACCATAACATTATTTTAAACCACCTAGTTTTATTTTAGTTATGTAATAAGATGTGGAATTCAAACAGACTTGGAGGCTTCCCAATGTTGGCATGGAGATGAATGTGACTGTGATAGTAAACATGACCCCATATGTGCATGTGCATGTACATGTAGGAGAACAAAAAATCGAGTGGATTAACTAAATATTCCAGTTCAAGATACTTTTGACAATGAATTTCCAAATGCAACTTCAAATGAAAAAAGCTATTTATCAAACATCAGGAGAATATCACCTTCTTTAGAGCTTGTTCAAACTGACTATCTTGAGTATCATTATCTTTTGGCTTAGTATAGCTCTCAGCAATTTGTGACAATACATGAACATGGACCATTAATCTCTCCTTCTTTGAATGAATTTCATCCCTGTGCACCCTATAATCCTGAAATATTTCTTCAATAACAGATGAGTTAAGATCTATGAAACAAACATGAGACAAATCTTATCTTTCTGCAATTTAAAATGTTTTACATAATACTTTGTACTTCTATAGCATCCAATTACTACTAGAATAAAAATCTATTTGTCTTGACCTTCCATTGAGTGATTTCACATTTAAAACCAAGAAGATGAACTAATTAAATTTCTAACGAATCATATTCAAGAAATTTATGTTGTGTTCTGAGATCTCTCTAAATATTATAAAAATTAATACTTATTTAAATTTCCATAAGAATGGGTGGAAGGCTTGTAACCATTTTAATCATGCCCATCAACAACATATGTTCGTTTTCAATATAATACTGTGTAAATTGGTGAATTATATTTATGTTTCTGATTCTTCCCTCAAAAGATTTCAATATTGGTATAGATTCAAAATTTGGCTAGGTTCTTATATGTATGTACTAAGAGAATGTTCCAAATTTCAATAGCCAAACTGACTATGTGAGTTGATGTTGCATGGTTTTGTGGACTCTAACTGAAATGGAGATGAAGGTGGAAAGAAGACTACTCCAGGGTTCTAATTCAATTTGTGTTCAATTCATTGTTCAATGGAAAGTAATCAGCAATGGAACTTAATTCGACAAAGGTAGTATATGACAATCAACTCCGCTAGTTGTGAAGCTATCTGGATTCACGAGTTGATTGGAGAGTTGACCAATTAGATGTTGGATCCCATAAGGGTATATACTGTGACAATCAAATTTGTATTAGAGTCTCTGAGAATCCAATGTTCCAAGCACATAAGAATTTTTTACCATTTCCTCGAGGACACGGTTCTAAAGGGGCAACGAACCTAGAGTATGTTCTTTCATGTTTGCCAAGTGCAGGTATTTTTATGAAGCGACTGGCTAAAGGGAGTCTGAGATGTTGAAGAAAATATTAGACTTGGTGCAAAAAACTTTCTTGGTAAAGGGGAGTTAAAATTTTACCTTTGTTTCTCAATCAGTTTTCTCCAACAATGATGGTGCTCTGATCTTATTGTTCTTGGTTCTTGTGTGGAAGATCAAAGAGAGCGCAATATGTATGAAGGTGTAGCACTAGTGTAATAAAGGAACCACATAATAGTAATGTAGGAGAGAGATGGGAAGGGTGCATACATGTATCTAACATGTGTGTGCCAACCTTATAACATTTTCCAAAATAAAATTGTTCATATTTAGGACTTAAATTAGCTTGTCTATTTCAAAGTTTGTTCTACATGCATTATCTAGTATTAGAGTAGGGAACATATCCATAATACTTACACGGTTCTTGCATGAGGAGTTAAGGAGGGAATATATCCTAAGTAGTGTGCATGCATGCATATCACAGGGATTTTCTAATTCGAGGAACTATCTCCAACACTTTTATCAATGTTAAATGGCATGCATTCTTAGTAAATTAGGTGTAGGGTTTCATTGATTCACTATGGGCACTTCATGAATGTGGCCAAATACATTGTATCTTCCCTCTATTTCTTGTTTTATAAAAGAGCCCTGGGTTGCACAACTGTATTGGTTAACATGTTTTAGTTTTGAAATATAGCAATGTAATTTTTCTTCTTTTAGTTAATAGAGGATAAACGCAACATTGAGAGTTTAAACATTGCGTGTTTGTTGTTCATAATTTCCAGCAGTGTGTGTTGATAGATTAACATATTTAGAGACCACTATTTTGATTTAGGTTTTCATTTTTTAAGCAAGGAAGTATGCTAGTTATTCTTGCTTATGTAGGAAAAGAAATCTGGTGTGACCACTCTATGGCATCTGCATATGTACAGCTTGAGAGGACCTAACAATTAAGCATGTGTATTTCCATCTTGGAGGTCACATGTTTGAATCAAGAGTGGGGTAAGGTATGTACACCTTCATAAACTCAGCAGTCAAACTCTTGTGCAGAGAGGGTCCCTTGTCCCATAAACAAGGGCTCTCATACATCAATTTGGTGGCTGTGGCCTTTGATAATTATTATATATGTAACTTTTTTTTACATGAAAATGATTTTAATATAATACATGATGCATAATTTTTCCCAAAAAAGGTATAAGTAACTCTTTTCAAACTGCAACTCACAGAATATGGGAACATTTTCCCAAACCAAATAAATTGAAATAAATGTAGCTACAACATCTTTGGCCAATGTCAGAAGTCTGGCATGGCCCTTTCTATTACTGCAAATGTGGAACAAACCATGTACTACATGCAGCAGCAAGTTCAAGCCACGATGCAACATGTAAGTATGAAATGCAGCAAAACGTATAGATCAGAATATCAAATATGAGAGGGAATGTAGTGTTTCTTGCAAAGGTTCTCAATAATAGCCTAACTATCGAAGACATTATTTTCAAAAGATGAGGGTTTATAGAAAGCTACTTTATTCATAAAAGTTAAGGTTAACATCTAAAAATGGCAAAAGTTAAGGTTAACATCTAAAAATGGCAAAGTTATGGGAAAGAGATTCAATCAAGAAATTTCACAAAATTGTAGGGCATATGCTAATGTCAAGAACTGGAAAATAGTAAGCAAAACTTACTTCCATCACAAAATGATCTACAATTTCAAACTCTGCAAAAGATTTTTACTTCAAAACAAAAAACATAATTCATGTTAATAATATGCAAGAACAGATTCTGTGACTTCAACTTTCTATTCTTTAAATACAGATGCAATTCCAGAATGAAACACAACTCTAACGTTTGAACAAAATGAAACATCCATGTTCCCAACTCCATGTGTTATAAATTTGAATAAATAAGCAATCAAGCATTCAAATTCAGGCAAAGAAAAACACTACAGAATACCAACTTTCAAATAACAAAGCCTGAAACAAAAACCAACCTAGCAATTGGAAGTCATTAGACATTAAATAGTGGATTAATACTGGAGCATTAGTAAGAATTTCTAATGAAGACCAGAGATGATAGTATACAGGGAAATCTGTGCTGGAAGCTTTCTAGACTCTATATTCACAATTAAAAAAGTTCTGCAGAAGGAAATAAATAAAAGGGAAACATTCTTACTAGCATAACAGTCAAGTTTCCTATCATAAATATTTGGCCTGTCAACCTAGTAGAACATCAATTTGGAAGATTAGTTGAAAAAATTTAAAAAATTTCTACAGGAGACAAGAAAGATCAGGTCAGTGGTGGTCAAAATAAAAATTCAAAATTTATGCATATTTCTCCTGACAAGATGGAAAATATTCTTGGTTCTAGTTTTAATGACGATAACTGTATTACCAATGGAGATGAAAGAAGTCAACCAAATCTTAGTGAGCAGAATGGTCTTCTCAAATAGGGGGATAAACATTCTGATAGAGATTCCATTCAAGTGTCAGCTGTGGCTGCAAATCAAGAGAACTTTGGAAAGAATGACGTTTGTGATAGCCATACAATGTGAGAAAAGAATACCTAAAACACCAAATAAAATTGGATGAGCAGAAGGGTCGTGTGAAAGAAAGAGGAATTCCTAATACTACTACTGCTCTGAATGAAGCCCTTGTGATTAGAATGCTAGATACAAAATTTTCAGCTAGTGCTTTGACTCAGACATCTGAAGCCTTGCAAACAGATGTACCTGTATCAGAGTCATATTCTTCTAGGAATGTTGATCAACACCATCATCCGGGATTCCCAAAGCAAAATCGGATTCGTCAAAAGCCAAAGCAGCAATATATTCCAGAGAAAAAATATTCAAGCTTTCAACCATCAACATTGAAGAAAATTGTGCAGCTTTTTGTACCAAGCAGTGGAAATTCTGTGAATTCCATTGGTGAAAATGATGGGCTCCATGTGTCAAGTAGTTCAATGTTTGAAATGAGTATGCATCGAGCATTCCAACTTCTTCCAATGGTAGTGACGGTGTTCCTGTAGCTCTCAAGGAGAAAAATAGCAGAAATGTGAAAAGTTAGCAAAAGATTGACAGAAAGGGCATAAATATTAGCTTTGTGGGATCTTCTGAACATGATATCAGTGTGTCTACACAGACAAGTAGCATTGGTGGGAATTCAAATCCTAGAGTAGAAAATGTAACTACTAAATCTATAAGAGGAGTAAATAAAGATGTTTATATGCATAATGGAAAATCTGATTTTACTTCTATAGGAGCTGGTGGGAATGATGTCAATGTAGCCCATGATACTCCAGTAGACCAGGGAATATTGCAGTCAAAAGATGACATGTCTGCTGGAAGAATACCTCATTTTAAGTCCCTGTTTTCAAAGAGGCCATATAGAGGATCACAGGATTTGAGGGTGTCCGAAAAATATCATGGAAATGAAGGTATGTTGTGGGCACCAGTGCATGTTGTGAATTTGAATGCTTCAGGATTGATAAGAAGAAGTTGGATCAAACTAGTGTTGAAGTACAACCTTCTAGAGTTGTCAGTAATGAGGTGGTGGTACAAAACCCTGTGAAAAATAGAAGGGATGAAATGGAGTGGTATATCCCAAAACCTGTTGCAAAAGAGCAAGCACAAAATCATGAGAATTCTTACCAACTTGCGGCATCATCAGTATCAAATCAAGTTCAAACTGATCAATCATGTACACGAGGGACAGCTAAAAATGTAGTTGTTGAAATACGACAACAATACACATCCGTTGGTGAAAATAAAGCCCATCTAGTAGGAAAGGAACATTTAAAACAAAATGTTTCATGGCGTCAGAGAAATTCAAGTGATGTCAGTGAAAGTCATAAAGGTTCTAATGTTCACCAGAATATTTAAGTTCATAGTGCTACCTCCTTCCAAATAAATGAATTTGATGTTTCCAAAATTATACAGTCTCATTTGGAAACGCAGGATCTCACGTTGGAAGGGATTGTAAACCAACCTAAAGTAAAGCAGGCGCGCATGTATAAAACAAGATGCCTGGAACAGTTTCCAAAGGCTACTGCTGTACAACCAAACAAATAAGTAAACAGGAAAGAGGGTGTTTATTTAGAGGCAACTCAGAACAAGTAGCTTGCAACATTGCCACATTCGCAGACAAGTAATATTACAAAAGATGAGGACTCTCATCTGGCTTCTAAAAGGGAACAAAACATGCCCAAACGCTTCTATCAGGATAACAGAGCTCGATCAAAATCAAACAAGTTTTCTTTTCGGCCAGTGCACATGGAAGGGAACCCTCAGTTCAGTAAATTGGAAGGAACGTCTCACCTAGAAAAATAGGGACTTTGTAGCAGTCTGTGTCTGAACTATAGGAGAGCCGGTAATGCAGGTGTCCAACTAGATTGGATACCCAGTGATGGAGACCATTCCTCCAGGACCCTGGTGCATAAGATCCCATGCCAGAACCTGACACTGACCGACAACTGGAATTTGTGGTGAGTGTTGCTCTAAGAATCTAGCTTACTTGTTTGCATGTATTGTTGGTTTTTATTTTTAGCAGGAAATTTATTAGACTGTGTAGCTTTCGTTTTGGAGTAACATAACAATCACATTTTTGTCAAAACATCCCATAAAGAAGAGCCACCCCTTTGCCGAGGACAAAATGCGTAAGTTTAAAAGTTATTTTGAGAGGTATCCAGGTTAAGTTATTTTGAGTTTTTCAAACTTATGCATAAGCTCAAACACCTGTGCATGCCAAAATATGTACAACACAAACATGTCTTCAACAATTGTTTGAACGTTGCCATATATAATAGGAAAAGAGACACAATAAATGATGCTGCTGAACAAAATTTCCCAATAGAGGAACAATATTTCTAGACCGACTTCTCCCTTATGATCAAATACAACATCCATTGACATTTGAAACCATTAATAAATTACAGAATATATGAAATCACACCTTTTTGGCATTTTGAGCGTTGTTAATTTCACGGAGAGCCTTGGCGCCTCTCTCAACGGCTTTGTGGTCAAAACCTGCTGCGGTAGTCCTCAGATAATGTTTCTCACTCTCGTCCCTTCCTTTGGGGTTGCAGGAGCAGGAGGGGGAACATGAGGTGGAGACGAAGACAAGCCTGCTGATGTGAACTGAAACGAACCGCCGCCATATGAAGGATTCACAAACACAGTAGTCGATGCCACTGCAACTGCTAACTCAGCACTATATAACTTGGCGGCCATTGTTATGAAAAAATTGATTAGCTAGCTGTCTGTATTTGAAAAGATTATGATGATGGAACTTCTTATTCTAGTGCAATGCAAGGGTGCAGATTGTCGTTCCATAAAATTACAGAAAAATATTATAGAGGCGGAAGCTTTGTTATTGGTTTCTATCGGTTTTAATACATCGGGAGCTGTATCTGTGCCAGCTCCCATTGTTTGTTCGGGATTCCCTAGAATCTGAGATAGGTGATTGAAAGTCGGCAAAAGCTCTACTCAACACTATTCTTCACAGATAGAGAAGAGAATGGTACGAGTACCGTTATTGAACATGCCTCTGTGAAGAATGTATTGTTAGTGCCTAAAATTTGCAGAGGCTTCCTACGTGCGTGGTCTGCAAGTTTAAAGGGGTTCAGAGTTTAGAGTTGTAGTCTTTGGAGATGGCAATGGTTTAAGACCAATAATGCACTGAGAGTTTTAGCGGATAGGTCACGTGTATAGAGCGCTTGTTCGGAAGGGAAGATCTTCTTTGTCTTGTTGTGCAATATCGAGTTGGTTTTATGGTTGTTTCAATATATGAAAATTATGTCGGGAGATATATTATCTAGTTACCATAAAGTGTAATGGAATAAGTTTTTTTCCAATGGAAATGTGTTGAATATATTTGCGGAGAATTATTTAGTAGTGTATTACTGATATACTGGAATTCATAGAATCATTTGTTAATTTGTTTTCGTTGTATATTTATAAGATTATAATTTCATAAAGAGATTACTACTAAACTTTCAGAAAAACAGAGGTGAGGTTTTTAGATATTCCAACAATGTTGTTGATTTTCTGGTTTACTGCTAGGAAACACTATTATTTCATTCACATACATAATAGAGCCCAAAAATCCAGTCAAAGGAGATTTGGAATAACACAAAACAAAAAGTACCTAAGAATTGAAATATCTCAATAAAAGTAAAAAATATTACCTCCTTAAATAACAATAATATCTATAGAATTTCCTCAAGGATTCTATTATTCTTTCATGACAAACTTTTCAAATCAAAATTTTTGGATCCTTGGGTGATATCATTGTGCATGCTTACCATGACTAGGAACCATGATTTTTCTAACACCTCATGTATCTACTTGTTAAATTGATCTGTTATTGAGCCCATGGGTAGCCTACATAATTGCAAATTAGATACCTTATGGCAAGGTTGATGGGCCAATCAAAGTTGATGTAGTCATGTAGGCCAGCTAGAAAGAATATAAAGTAATATTAGCAAAGTTGATAATATTGAGTTACACACAAGCATATCCAAACCCTTATATAAACCTTGCCTCCCTTCAATCAATACAAATAATTTTCATCTTCAGAAGTGTAAATAATTTCATAGATAGTGGGCTCATAATTAATGGTATCAAGGAATCATAGTCAATAGTTGTGATTTCGGTTTAGTAAATTCCTTGAATACCTTTCTAAAGGGAAAAAAGGGAGTAAATTCTTACCCCATTTCTTAAGAAAGTTGGGATATTCAAATGTGTAGAAGACCAAATAGTCAGTCACATTAAATATTAATCCATTTGGGAGTGATATTGGGAATTTGTTAAGGTCAAGCAAAGTTGGTAATATTATGAATCTTCTAGCATAAACATGGGACTTCTATTATGGAAAAATTACCATGTTCTATGACCTCCTTTTGATATTCACTTTACTATTGATTTGAAAAAACTACTTGAAAATAATGTTTGAATCCTTTGCAACAATAGTCTATTAGACTTTCCAAGAAGCAGGAGGTTTTGATTATCATTTATCAAATGAATGTTCTATGAGATCATACAAAGGTTTATAGGAAATTAATTTTGATGCATAATACATTTGGATTAAAGGAAGAAAGATTTCTCAAATAAATTAATTTATCACACATATCATAAGTTTTCAAAAATTGACCCCTACATGACAAAACTACGTTGTCTCTTATGGAGAAAAACCCAAGTTCTAGAAATCATCAAATAAAACATGATATAGGACACATAGTCATTACAAATGGGTGCCAATAGCTATAATCTAATGTCATGAGTCTAACCTAATTGACAGTTCTTTGATTTGAATCCCAATTATCATTTTATGGTGAGCTACAACTTACTTCCATAAGCCATTAAGGGGCATATGGTGAATTCATGTCGGGGGCATAAAAGTGAAACCAAGTAGAATAATTTAATGTCTCCATCTCCTAGAAGTTTTTTTTGACAAGGCCACTGCACACATGCTATCCATAAGATATGGATCCCAAGTTTTCAAAAATTAACCCCTAGGTGCAAACAATTTAATGTCGCTTATTGAGCAAAACCCTAGTTCCAAAAATCATTAAAAGAAACTCATTTTGAGCCACATACTCATGAGAGATGGGTTCCCTTATCATTAATGAAATGACACAGCTTTAATGGAATAAATGGTACATAATTTGAGTCTCAATTATCATTTTGTGGTAAGTTGCAACCCGCTTTTGGAAGCCATTAAGGCACACATGGTGAATTTGTGTCAGGGAATAAAATCCAAACTACATAGAATAATCTAGTGTCGGTAGCTCCTACAAGTGTGAATTGGGAAATTCCAATGTGCACACACTATCCACAAGCTCCAGATATTGTTTTTTCAAAAATTGACCCGTAGGTTCAAAATTTTCATTCTCTTATTGAGGAAAAACCCTAGTTCCAAAAATTATGGAACAAAACACAATCCAAGCCACATACTCATGGGATATGAGTACCCGTAGCTTTAATGCAATGTCACAAGTCTATTACAATTGATTTTTTATCAATCTAACTCTTGTTTTTTGCCTCGACATTCGTCGCTCTAGCGACAAATGTAATATACATCGCCATAGCGACGAACGTCCATCACTATAGAAAAGTTATGGACTATGCATTGCTATAGTGACGATCGTCAGGGACATTTTCATTTTTTTCCAAAATTTTAAACTGTTTTTCCATGAAAATTTTGATTTTAACTTATTCATGGAAAACTATCGTGGGACTTTTGAGCCATATATAGTAGTGACTAGTAGAAATGTGAGTATGCCAATAGAAGTGCTTATTTTTTTGAAGATGATACTCATCACTCAAGATGGTTCAAAATAAACATACTAAGGATCATAATTTTTTTTGGATATTGCAATTGATATCAATGCGGTGGCTTAGTACAAGTTTGTTTTTGGTGTATTTGTTCACCTTTCTCCATCTAAGCAATACACCTACTATAAATATATTCACCACTTCCAGAAAACACAATTGATCTTCCCTTATTCTCAACATAGTTTTCTTTACAAGGTAACCAACCAATATTGATATGTTTTAGCACTGTACAAACGAAAAATGACTTGGTTAAATAGTGACCAAGAAATACTTAATAAAAATTCACAAGCTCTTGCACAAGTCTGCACAAGTCATATATTAGATCCAAAAATATCCATACAAATATAAGCTGTTAAGGCTATAAATTGTTGTTTCAGTGCAACTACTAATAGATTATACTATTCAAGGAGAGTGAGGAAGAGAATTCAAATCTAAGAAGAATATTTGGAATAAAAATATTCCCATAATTCCATTAACACTAGTTCTACATCCATTTTCATCAGTACAGGTCAAAGTTGTAAGTGAAATATGACATAGATATAATCAAAACTAGTATAGTATATGGTTAATCATCATATCAAGTTACTTACATTGATAGGTTAGAAATTAAGTTGCACAAACCACTTATATTGGCTGAAACAAGTACGAAATGTAGGGAGAGATATAATTCATCTTTTCAGCCCATAAGCACATAAGCACATGCCCATGAAGGGAGAGAATGAAGGGACCCCATAAGGCTAATGAATGTTTGATGAGATGTTACAAAGGTTTATAGGAAATTAATTTTGATGCATAATCCTTTTGGATTAAAGGAAGGAAGGTTTATCAAATAAATCAATTTATCACACATTTCATAAGTTTTCAAAAATTGACCCCTACATGACAAAACTCTGTTGTCTCTTATGGAGAAAACCCCAAGTTGTAGAAATCATCAAATAAAACATGATATAGGACACATACTGATTACAAATGGGTGACAATAGCCATAGTCTAATGTCATGAGTCTAACCCGATTGACAGTTCTTTGATTTGAATCCCAATTATCATTTTATGGTGAGCTACAACTTACTTCCATAAGCCATTAAGGGGCATATGGTGAATTCATGTCGGGGGCATAAAAGTGAAACCAAGTAGAAGAATTTAATGTCTCCATCTCCTAGAAGTGTTTTTTTACAAGGCCAATGCACACATGCTATCCACAAGCTCTAGATCCCAAGTTTTCAAAAATTAACCCCTATGTAACACCCCGGTTTTGACCCCGTTTGCATTAATACATATGTTATAAATAATCATGGTGAGGAGCTAAGGGCAAAGGCCCCACCATCGATTTGGTTATGTTATGTTTCGGATTGGAATGGTCACCGATGGTATATTGAGACATACGGCATATATTAAATTGTGGCATCATGTAAATGTGCATTTTCATTAAATAACCCAACCAGCTATGTTCACTGCAGCTCAATTGAGAAGGGGCATAATTCCAAAGGATAAGGAAGGCGGATGTTGAACATTGAGTCATGGTTGAAGAGTCATGTGTCACCACTCTCTTTTGTTCACCACCACCTTATTTATTCCATTGTTAGTTGGGGCAATGTTTTGCTAGCAGAAAGACCACTATGCTCACTCTCTCTCCACGACACATCTTTTGGCCTGTCCAATATCCTGATTGTGGCTGTTCACTCACCTTCACACAGACTGAGTTAAAATAATCTAGAGTTCGTTGTTTGAGGGTTTGATTCTCCTCTTCCTCACCTGATTGTTGGCCTGCAAACATGTTCAGTTCTCCTCTGCCTCACGGATTGGATGGCTTGCAGATCGATTCTTTCCTCTGTTCACGTAGAGTTTTGTGTCTTTTTCCACCATTGTCAAACTGCATAATGGTTCTGTTATTACCATTTTTGAATCATGGCTGTAATGGCATCAATAGTTCTGTGGGTTATGTCTTTGTCCATCACACATAGTTGGGAGTTGTTCTTTCCCCATTTTCTGCCTGTGCAATTTCTCCAGCGGTTGCATTGAGGATCGAGTGCTGTGGGTTCATAGTCGTTTGTGGGCTACTATTTGCCCACATTTTACTTGGCTGTGTTTTCCGTTTTTGTGGTGGTATCGCTTGAATAATTGTTGAGAGTTCCTACGTTCTGGTTGATTGTGTTTTTCCCTTGTAAAAGCTTGAATAGCTGTTTGGATGCTTACGTGTAGTGGTTTTGTCCTTGGACTACATTGGAGTGGTGAATGAGGGCCTGAGGTGATTGATAAACCTGGTGGGTTGAGAACCACATAGACAGAGCTACTGAGCTGGCTTTCTTCTCCACAACCCATGAATAGCACTAGAAGGGAGATTAGGGTCTGAGGGACTGCGTTACAGAGAAGGGACCGATTTCCTTGTGTTGGGAGTGTGTGGGTGTTCTAGAAGCTAGGTTGGCTCTGGTGTTGGTGTATGTAGCTCTTCAATGAGCTCACCAGCTTAGCATTTATCTTTTCCCAGCTCCTGGATGGCCTAATAAACCCAACTTTGTTGGCTTGGCTAATCTATTTTTCGCCTGATAAACCCAACTATGTTGGCTTGGTTGAACTGTGTACCCTTGTGGTGTTGTTATCCTTGGCTATGTGTAAGCCTGTTAGTTCCTTATTCGTTGGGGAATCATGCTCGGCTTAGGGGTGGCAGTGTTGCTGAGAGATTGAGGAGCACAAGGGCCTATGGTTGGGTGGAACGTTGCAGCGACGTAGCTGGTTGCAGAACAAGTTCTTATTAAGATAAGTATTCTTTCCTAACTTGTGTTTGCAATTATGTTTACCATTGATAAATGATGATATACATGTCAAATGTTGATCTGTATATGCATGAGTATTGATTGATATGTTTTGCTTCCATTGTGTATATGAATGATTATGCCTCGTAATATCTTTGATGTTTTAAGTATCATGCTTCAGCATTACATATATGTATGTTCATGTTCGTTGGGCTAGATGCCCATATGATTTGATGTATAGTAGCGTCTTCTTCGCCGGTCGGAGGGTTGGGAACGTTACAGTGTGGTATCAGAGCTCTGGTTGCAACATGGGCCTGAATGGGGCGTGAAGATGCAGTGACAGAGCTTATGTTGTAGCATTTGGGCCTCAGAGGGCCATGAGAAATAGTTAACAGAGGTAGGTTTCCTACTTCCCAGAGGAAACTAGGAGAATGGGTGAAGACAAGAAAATTCACAAAATTTTCTAAGTCCCAGAATGTTGGCTCATCAGAAAACTTAGTGACAAGTTCTTCTGATGCAGTGTAGTGCTTAGTGGTTCTGACCGCTGATTGAAGAAGAAAGTTTCAAAATTTTGTTTAAGTGTTGTGTTGAAATCATCACCGGAAATTAGTTGATCAAGTGCCCACCGTTGCGGAGGGCTAGACAACTATGCATTCGACGGGTAGAGCCTCCGAACGCCGATGGCACAGAATTTCTGAAAATTTTCTGAGGAACGAAATTATCAGTGATCGGAGGAGAATAGTCATTGACATCACCGAGGAATAGAAGATGGAAGAGACAATACCATGGAAGACAAGGCAAGAAGAAAATAAAAAAATTTCTCTAAGGCACGAGATCATCGGCCATCGGGAAATGTTAGAGGATTGAATCACCGATCGGAAAAGATTCAATGAAGGTGACCCACCATTGTGGAAGCTTAGACAACTATCTTGCCGATGCATTAGTCTCTCCACTCACCAATGTCGAGGTGTTTAGTGAATAGTGGTTCCAAGTTCCGATAACATAACTACGATGGCGTGAAGTGCTCGAGAGTGCTGACGATGTGGAAGAGTTAGGGCTTGTGGAAACCGCTGTTGCGGACACCTAGAGGACTAAGTGCCCGATGCCACTGTAGGATGCTGTTTCGACCGCCAACAAATCTTTGGTTCACGGAAATTATAACGGGATTGTTGGCCGTCATTACAAAATGATAGATCACTGTAGGCCCGACACACCGAAAGGAAATAGACGAGCAACTCACCGATAGATGTCTGCGGAAACCGTTGTAAGATCACTTTCTGCCGTTGCGGCTGCTCAAGGGACTGTGCACCCGATGAACAGTTGATTTTCTCGTCGATGCAGATCAGAAGTTTCATTGGTTTGCTGCTGAAACGTTGGATAGAAATAAATGAATAGACCACCAATGAACTAGGTGTTTGACCGCCGAAGAATCGGAAAGATAGCTGGGAAGAGGTCCAATTGGGCCTAAGGAAATTTGGGTTTTTCGAAGGATTTTCTCAGTAATATTTCAAGCAGTTTTTGACTATCTTTCAGTAGGTTTTCAACAGATTTTAGTAGATTATCAGCGGTCACAGGGCTGAAAAGAAAGAGTTTGTGTTTTAAGCAAAATTGTGTTTTATGAATTTCCAGAAGAGGAAGGTAAGTAGCTTTGGTTTTATATTAATGATATGCATCTAATAGTTTGTTACTAACACATTGCAGAATTATAGACATCTTCCAGGAGCAGTACTCTAGAAAGAACAGTGTGTTAAAGCAAGAGGTGGTTTAGTCATGAGAACCCATGATGGCTATGATGCTCAGGATTCTTACGAGCGAGTAGAAGATGTCATGGGAGAAAATGTCTGTAATGGAAATGATGACATAGAGTCTAATGGAAGGAGATTCCAGGGGACACCGTCCGAAGTTATAGCCACCATGAGAAGCTTGGTTAAAGCCTAGGAAGAGCAGCTTCAGTTGAATGCTGCCATATTGTAGAGTTTGACAGACTTGTAGAAAAAGATAGAGTCTGGACGGGGTACATCAAGGATAGAAGGAAGTAAGAGTAGCACTAGGAGAAGGAGAAGGACTTCTAGTGGACCATCTGATTTTGAAGAATCTAGTGGAGATACAAGTTCATCTTTTCATAAGAGGAAAAGAAGAAGACACTATAGGGATCGCTCTCGAGATGAATTTAGGAAAGCTAAACCTCCTACATTTGATGGTGAGATAAATATGGGACAAGAAGCTGAAGCTTGGCTTCTTGGGATAAAGAAGTACTTTCAAGTGCAGGATTATTAAGGAAACATGAAGGCACGATTTGCCATTTTCAATCTGAATGGAAGAGCATCCATTTGGTGGGAACACTTCAAGCAAGTAAAGAGGATCAGTGAAAGGAGACTGAAGTGGAAACAGTTCAAGAAGTATTTCAAGCAGAAATACCTCTCTAACAGGTATTATGATGACAAGATTAAGGAGTCCCATGAGCTGAGATTGGGACAACAGACCATGGTTCAATATGCAAACAAGTTTTTGGAACTGTTGAGGTATTTCTGGTACATCAGAGATGAAAAAGTGAAGGTCCAGCAGTTTCTGAGTGGATTGCCTCAAGCCTACAAAGATAGAATTGAGTTTTATGAACCTAGGACCCTTGAAGAAGCAATAAGGAATGCTAAGTATTTCTATGAACAAAGCAAAGGTAAACCTGATTACCATAAGGCATGGAAGGACAAGAAGAATGAGAAGTTTGGCCAAAGAAGGAAAGGTTTCAAACCTTCTAGATTCAGGAATCAACAAAAGCATCCATCCCAAGCCTTGAGTAATCCAGTTGGAGTAACAGGTGGAAAGCCTAAAGAGCCACATCAGAATAAAGGTCCACTCAAATGTTGGAAATGTGAAAGACCTCACTTGCACAGATATTGTCCACTTGAGAATGAAAGTGCAAGACCAGCTTATAACATTCAGGGAGTAGAAACATTGGGTCAAGTAGCAAGAGTAGTCCCTAGAATTTATGCAACACTGGAGGACCACCAGGAAGATCACCAGTCAACTGTGGTTGAAGTTGCAGGTAAGATTGTTGAACAATTTGTTTCTATTTTGATTGACCCTGGTTCTACTCACAGTTACATTACTCCTAGAGTAGTGGAGATTTGTACTTTTAAGAAGGACAAGCATAGGAAACCTTGGTTAGTTCAGCTGTTCACTAGGACTAAGAGAAGGGTCAGTGAATTGGTAGAGAAGTGTCCATTGGTTATGAATGGATTGATCACTTGTGTAGATCTAAATGTTCTACCACTTGGTTCCTATGATAGTCTCATTGGAATGGATTGGTTAGAATCTCACCAAGTGAAGCTTGATTGTTATAACAAGACTTTTGAATGCATGGATGAAGAAGGAAACCCAGTAGTGGTGAAAGGTATTCCGAAGGTAATTTTAGTAAGACATGTTTTAGCAATGTAGTTGAAGAAGTTCTGTAGGAAAGGTTTCCAGTTGCATGCAGCTCATATTCTAGAACCCACAGGAGATGAGACTCCTAAGTTGGAGGACTATCAGGTGTTACAGGAATTCAAGGATGTGTTTCTTGATGAAATTCCAGGGCTTCCTCCAAAGAGGGACATTGATTTCACCATTGAACTTGTGCCAGGAGTAGCACCAATGTCTAAGACACCCTACAGGATGAGTACACCAGAGATGCTAGAGTTGAAGATGCCACTGCAAGAGTTGTTGGAAAAGAAGTATATCTGACCGAGTGTGCCTCCTTGGGGAGCACCGGTTCTGTTTGTGAAGAAGAAAGATGGTACACTCAGGTCATGTATTGATTATAGACAGTTGAACAAGGTTACTGTGAATAATAAATACCCTTTGCCTAGGATTGATGACCTCTTTGATCAAATGAGAAGAGCAAAGGTATTTTCCAATATTGACTTGAGGTCTGGTTACCATCAGGTGAGAATCAAGGATGAAGACATTCATAAGACAACCTTCAGGACAAGGTATGGACATTATGAGTTTGTAGTGGTACCATTTGGTCTCACAAATGCACCAACTACATTTATGTGCCTTATGAACAACATCTTTAGTAAGTATTTGGACAAGTTTGTTCTTGTTTTCCTTGATGACATTCTTGTTTATTCTAAGAATGAGGAAGAACATGAAGAGCATTTGAGACTGACATTACAAGTGCTTAGAGAACATCAACTGTATGAAAAACTGAGCAAGTGTGACTTCTACAGAGATACAATTCAGTACTTGGGTCACATTATCTCAGAAAAGGGTATATCAGTATACCCTGAGAAGATCGAAGCCATTATGAATTGGCCTACTCCAAGAAATGTGATGGATATAAGATATTTTATGGGAGTTGTAGGACACTACAGGAGATTCATTGAAGGATTTTCCAAGGTTGCACATGCCATCACTTCTTTTCAAAATAAGGGAGTAAAGTTCGAATGGACTTCGAAGTGTGAAGAAAGCTTCCAGCGATTGAAGAATCTTCTCACCAGTGCACCGGTATTGAAGGTTGTAGACCGAGAGAAATATTTTGTGGTATGTACCGATGCATGCAGGCAAGGGCTTGGAGGAGTCCTTATGCAAGACAACCACATGATATGTTATGAGTCAAGAAAGCTGAAAGAGCATGAGAAGAACTATGCCACTCATGATCTTGAGCTTGCAGCCATAGTACATGCTCTCAATATTTGGAGACATTACTTGATGGGTAGAAGATTTGAACTCAGAACAGATCACTGTGGACTGAAGTATTTGTTTGATCAGCCTACTCTGAATGCTAGGAAAGCAAGATGGCTATAATTTTTATGTGAGTTTGATTTCGAAATCAAGCACATAAAAGGAAAATAAAACAAAGTAGTTGATGCACTCAGCGAGAAGGTACGGGAAATTCATGTGGCATCTCTTAGTATTTGCCAATCAGATTTGAGGCAGCAGATTGTTAATCATGTTGCTAGAGATGAATTGTATGAGCAGGTAAAAGAGAAATTGCAGCAGCAAAGTATTGAGAAGAAGTATGAGGGATATAAATTGGAAGAAGATGGACTTCTCACTTATAAAGGTAGAATTTATATTCCGAATGTAGCAGATTTGAGGAGAGTTGTTATGGATGAAATCCATCAAGCTCCGTATTCTGGTCACCCAGGGTACCAAAAGACAATTTCTACAGCTAGAAAGCAGTGCTTTTGGCCAAGAATGAAAAAAGACACAGATGAATACATTTCAAGGTGCATGAAATGTCAACAGGTAAAGGTTGAGCATCAACATCCAGCAGGTTTGTTGCAACCTTTGCCAGTCCCAGAAAGGAAATGGGAAGTTATGTCCATGGATTTTATTATAGGATTGCCGATGACTTGGAGACAACATAATTCCATCATGGTTGTGGTAGATAAGTGGACAAAAGTAGCACATTTAATACTAGTGAAGTCTACGCACAAGACTAATGACATTGTAAAGATCTTCATGAAGGATATTTTCAAATTGCATGGATTGCCGAAGGAAATAGTTTCTGACAGAGATGTCAAGCTCACTTCCAATTTCTGCAAGGGATTATTTGTGGATTTGGGTACAAAGCTAAAATTCAGCACTACATACCATCCTCAGACAGATGGGCGGACAGAAAGAGTTAATCAGGTGCTTGAAGATATGCTTCGCATGTATGTGATGGAAAAATCAACCAAGTGGGAAGATTACTTACACTTGGTAGAGTTTGCTTACAACAATGGACAACAGACATCCTTGGGGATGATTCTGTATGAATCTTTGTATGGAAGAATGTGTAGGACACCAGTGACTTGGGATAACCCAATGAATAGAGTTGTGCTTGGACCAGAATTGCTCAAGGAAATGGAGCAAGAGTTTGTAACGATTAGGCAGAATCTAAAAGCAACATAGGACAGACAGAAAAGCTATGCAAATAAGCATAGGATGAACAAAGAGTAAATTGTTGGGGATCATGTTTACCTCAGAGTGAAAGCAAATTAAAGTTCCTTGAAGCTTGGAAGTTGTTCCAAGCTGTCAGCTAGATACTGTGGGTCGTTTGAAGTGCTTGAAAGAATAGGGCCTATTGCATATAGACTTGCATTGCCTGCTATTATAGCGGATTTCACCACACTAGGTGAATCACACATTGTATGGCCTTTCCCTGTCCCGCTGCAGACTCATTAGCCCCTATGGACCACTTTTTGTCTTTTGATGTGTCCTTGATCATCCCTAAAAACATAAGAAAAGTGATATACACGGATTTTACCCCGATAACCGTGTACATACGCGGATATTACCCCTATAGTCGTGTACATCGGGATGTGTACATAATCCAAATCCTTTTGGAGCGTTCCTTGACTTGGATCCAACTCATATGACTCCTGGCCTTCCATATGCCTTGAGATCGCACGGATTCGACCTTTCAGTATCCCTTTGAAAAGTTATATAAGGAACCCCTTGAGACATTGAAAGCATAAGAGAGAATTGAGAGTAACGAAACTATAGTCCATTGTTTCCAGAACTTATGCTTGAGTCTGCATCCCTTTGTCCCTTGGAGCACTGTTGTGTTCTTCCCAAGCTTGCCTTTTGCTAGTGAGATTGCTATCTGAGTGATGGAGGATTGAGGTGGTGGAGGCCCAAGTGGGGGATTCAGTTTCTCCGGTTCGCAGACGTGCCGTCAGAGGTTGTCACTTGTAATCTTTGATTCATATTAATAGAAATATTTTTTCTTGTCCAGTAATGTGGAT
>LPNX010187961.1:210656-225333 GCA_001517045.1 Pseudotsuga menziesii | reverse complement strand
TAATGTTTTTCATGTTTCTTTACTTAAGAAATATGTACATGATCCTAACCATGTGATAAATTGGGATGTGATTCAGGTGGAACCCAAGGGAGAGTTCCAAATCAAGCCAATGTGCATCCTTGACAGGAAGGTGACAATGCTCCAGAACTGAGCCATAGGGCAAGTAAAGGTGCAATGGGAGCATTATGGGCCTGAAGAGGCTACGTGGGAGCTAGAGGATTCCATGCGATTGGTGACATAGCTGGTTGCAGAACAAGTTCTTATTAAGATAAGTATTCTTTCCTAACTTGTGTTTGCAATTATGTTTACCATTGATGAATGATGATATACATGTTAAATGCTGATCTGTATATGCATGAGTATTTATTGATATGTTTTGCTTCTGTTGTGTATATGAATGATTATGCCTCGTAATATCTTTGATTTTTTAAGTATCATGCTTCAGCATTACATATATGTATGCTCATGTTCATTGGGCTATATTCCCGAATGATTTGATGTATAGTAGCATCTTCTTCGCCGGTCGGAGGGTCGGGGACGTTACAGTGTGGTATCATAGCTCCGGTTGCAGCATGGGCCTGAATGGGCCGTGAATATGCAGTGACAAAGCTTATGTTGCAGCATTTAGGCCTCGAAGGTCCATGAGAAACAGTTAACAGAGGCAGGTTTCCTACTGCCCAGAGGAAACCAGGAGAATGGGTGAAGATAAGAAAATTCACAAAATTTTCTAAGTGCTAGAATGTTGGCTCATCGAAAAACTTAGTCACAAGTTCTTCCGATGCAGCATAGCGCTTAGTGGTTCCGACCGCCGACAGTAGAAGAAAGTTTCAAATTTTGTTTAAGTGTTGTGTTGAAATTATCGGTGGAAATTAGTTGATCGAGTGTCTGCCGTTTCGGAGGGCTAGACAACTATGCGTCCAACGGGTAGAGCCTTCAACCGCCGATGATGCAGAATTTCTGAAATTATTCTTAGGAATGGAATTATCGGCGATCAGAGGAGAATAGTCATTGACATCACCGAGGAATAGAAGATGGAAGAGCCGATAATTCATGTTCATTGGGATAGATGCCCATATGATTTGATGTATAGTAGCGTCCTCTTTGCCGGTCGGAGGGTTGGGGACATTACACCCTAGGTGCAAACAATTTAATGTCACTTATTGAGCAAAACCCTAGTTCCAAAAGAAATTAAAAAAACTCATTTTGAGCCACATACTCATGAGAGATGGGTTCCCTTATCATTAATGCAATGACACAAGTGCAATGGAATAAATGGTACATAATTTGAGTCTCAATTATCTTTTTGTGGTGAGTTGCAACTCACTTTTGGAAGCCATTAAGGTACACATGGTGAATTTGTGGTAGGGCATAAAATCCAAACTACATAGAATAATCGAGTGTTGGTAGCTCCTATAAGTGTGATTTGGGAAATTCCAATGTGCGCACACTTCCACAAGCTTCAGATATTGTTTTTTCAAAAATTGACCCATAGGTTCAAAATTTTCAGTCTCTTATTGAGGAAAAACCCTAGTTCCAAAAATTATGGAACAAAACACAATCCAAGCCACATACTCATGGGATATGAGTACCCCTATCTTGAATCCAATGTCACAAGTCTATTATAATTGATGGTTCACTAATCTAACTCTGGGTTTTTTCCTCGACATTCGACTCTCTAGCGACGAATGTAATATATTTTTCCATAGTGACAAATGTCCATCACTATAGAAATGCTAGGACTGTGCATCGCTATAGCGACGATCGTTGGGGACATTTTCATTTTTTTCCAAAATTTTAAACTGTTTTTTAGAAAAAAAATTGATTTTAACATATTTGTGGCAAACTGTCGTGGGAATTTTAAGCCATATGTAGTAGTGATTGGTAGCAATGTGATTATGCCAATAGAAGTGCTTATTTTTTTTTGAAGATGATACTCATCACTAAATCTGGTTCAAAATACACTTACTAAGGATCACAATTTTTTTTGGATCTCGCAATTGATATCAATGTGGTGGCTTAGTACAAGTTTGTTTTTGGTGTATTTGTTCACCTTTCTCCATCTAAGAAATGCACCTACTAGCAATATATTCACCACTTCCAAAAAAACACAATTGATCTTCCCCTATTCTCAACATAGTGTTCTTTACAAGCTAACGAGCCAATATTGATACGTTTCAACACTTTACAAATGAAAAATAACTTGATTAAATAGTGACCAAGAAATACTTAATAGAAATTCACAAGCTCTTGTACAAGTCATATATTAGATCCAAAAATATCAATACAAATGTCAGCTATTAAGGCTATAAAATGTTGTTTCAGTGCAGCTACTAATAGATTATACTATTCAAGGAGAGTAAGGAAGAGAGTTCAAATCTAAGAAGAATATTTGGAATAAAAAGATTTTGATAAGCCCATTAACATCAGTTCTACATCCATTTTCATCAGTATAGGTCAAAGTTGTAAGTGAAATACGCCATAAATATAATAAAAACTAGTATAGTATATGGTTAATCATCATATCAAGTTACTTACATTGATAGGTTAGAAATTAAGTTGCACAAACCACTTATATTGGATGAAACAAGTACAAAATGTAGGGAGAGAATGAAGGGAGAGATATAATTCATCTTTTCAGCCCATAAACACATAAGCACATGCCCATGAAGGGAGAGAATGAAAGGAGAGATATAATTCATCTTTTCATCCCATATACACCATATTCACAACAACATCCATGATTTCATAAATAGTATTATTGAGTCTGTAAAGAGGAAATAAGCAAGGTAGGGGAGTTTTGGGTTGGGTGAGTTGGGGGAATGGTGAATAGAGGATTTTGAAATTGAGACACAAAGACATATACTTGTTCTAGGCATGGTTTTATAACAAACTGGACCTACACAATTATTGTATGTAACAATGTACAAAATAGCCAGTCAAATTTTATGAATCATTGTCCTCAAAATAATCCAAATGTGGCTATAATATTAATAAAACAACATATAAACATTAATTTCAAACTTTCACATTCTATGCCAACTGTAATAAGAACCAAAAATAAAAGCCTTTTTAAACAACAAGCCAAACAAACATGAGAAGGGAGCATGAAATGAGGGCTAAGACTGCTATGTTTAACACAACTTTTAATCACATCTCTACATGGATTTAACCATGTGACTTGCACATGAAATTGGGAAACATATGAAGATAAAGTGGTGCAAATAAACCTATAGGGAGCCACCTTGGAAGCACAAAAGCATGGAATTTAATACCAAAGTCACATCACTCAGAATTGGCAAACCAAAAGTGGGAAGTCAACTTGGCAACAAGGAAAAAATTGACAATAAGTCAACTTATTAAACCTACGTACATATTCTCATGAGTCCTTGTCGGTGTGCTTTTATTGGTGAGAACGAGTTATAAAGAGTCTCGTGTCTATGATTAAATATTACTTCCATATTTCCAAATAAATTTCCTATAATTTCAAATACTCTAATCAACCTCAAACAGGAGTGACATATAATTTGATTTTGTAGGAAGTTAAATGATTCACTCATTTATCAATCAATCAGTTACCATGAAATGACATTGCAACGAATTTGTTTGTGCACATAAATACATGCTGGATTCACAGATGCAATACCAAACTAAATCCCCATGAATCAGAAAAGGGGAAGCATACAACAAAAACCCTATGCTCTTAATATTCCAAACTCAATTCATGTTATTCCTTGCTAAGGGGCACTTAATTGGGGGAAATAATTGTAGGAAACCACTTTGATCCATTTCTAAATAAACCATAAAATACAATATCAGTTTTCAAGCTCCAAGAATTTCTTACTAATCGCAAAAGAAGGGTAGGAATCGATGAAATCATACTTAGTATGACTCTCCCTAAGTGTCTGAAATGCCCAATTACTCATAGAAATAATTTTTGGCTTTGAAAGACTTAATCCCAGAACCTCCATATCCAACCCCTTAAGCCCGACCTGCTTAATCCCCCACCTCTAAATCCTTTCGACTGCAATATCTCAAGTCCTCACAACCTCTATTACTTGTTATTAACTCCAATATCTTAAGTCCTGCAGTATCCAAAAGTATTATGACATGCATCATCATCATGTACATTGACATTATCATCATCATCATAACCATCAATTCCATATGGTACATCAACATCATCTTGAACATATTCCTCATTATCATCATCATAAGCATGATTAAGTACATCATCAACAAAATCATCATCATCATCGTCATTATGGTCACTCATATGCCATTAGTGTTCTTAATCACTCATCGACATTAGGATTAATATCATGTAATTGTTAAGGTCATTTATATGTCGTTACAGTCATTTCGATGATAATAGGATTGTTTAGATGTCGTTACAGACATTTAGGTTCCATTAGAATCAATTAGGATACAAAAGTGATACCACATGCATAATCATCATTGACATCCACATCATCATCATCATCATCATCATTGTCATCGTCGTAGTCATCATCAATATATTTGCGATAATAATGAGCAAGGAGCCCTACTACCTCACAAGAATGGATGATATTGCATTATACTTATCAAATCATATCCATACGCTCCATAATTATCATAATGCATCATCGTCATTTAGTTAGGGCCAATCAAATGCCATTAGGGTCTATCAAATGTTGTTGGGGACACTTAAATGTCATTAGAGCAATTTAGGTGGCATTAAGGTAATTTACCCCTCATTAGTATTAATCAAGATCTAAAAGTTCCATGATTACAATCATTTAGGTGCCACTATGATAAATCAAGATTGAAAAGTACTATCACATGAATCATGATCATTGACATTAACAATGATATATCTGATGTTATGTCGGACGTTTTCCAAACACAATTCCTGGCTCTAAACCTAGTGCAATTCCTATCGTGGTTCCTTTCAAAATTTCTGGCATTATTTCAGGTGCTATACTTGGATCTATACCTAGCACTATGTTGGATGTTTTTTGGGCACAATCCCTGGCTCTATACTTGGCATTATGTTGGATTTTTTTATTGCTGAAATCCATGGCACAATTCCTATCGCTAACCCTGTATTAATATATGTTACTATGCTATTCGGGACGTTTTTCTGGAGGCTATTCTTGGCATTATATGGGATGCTTTTTTGGACACTAATTGGGACGTTAATTTGGATGCTAATTGGGATGGTAATTGTGATTCTAATTGGGACGGTAATTAGGATGCTAATTAAAGTTCAAAATAACGTCAACATTTAGAAAGTGACGCTAAATGGGATGCTAATCAAGACACTAATTGGGACGCTATTTGGGACACTAAGTGGGATGCTAATTAGCATCCAAAATAGCACCAAATTTTAAAAAGGGATGCAAATAATTCCATTAAAAGTGCCATCCCTTGGAAAAGCGTCCACTTTGTCAAAAAAATGATGAAAAATACACTAAAAGTGATAGTGGATGCTAAAAAGGAAGCTAAAAGAGACACTAATCATAGGTATTTGTTGCAGTGGCTTGGGCCTTGAATAAAATTTAATGGGATTTGATGAGCTCTCTGTAGGAAAAATAAATTTACTACGAGAAGGATTTAAATCCTGACTTACCCAAACTTCTTTGTCTTTGACCATAGATTTTTTACATGTATCGAACTCATGTATTCCTACATATTTGAATATACCCTGATCAATATTTGAAGGTTTATGAATAGTCATTTCTTCTTCAAGATATTTACCCTTGTGGTGATCTTCTATTTCTTTTTCAGAAGGGTATTTTGACATATTAACTGCCTCTATGCCAGCATGAATTTTCATGGCCTTTTTCTTGGTAGGGTTTTGTTTTCTTTTACCTTCTTTACATTCCTTAAATTCAACTTTGAAACCTGACCAAACAAAGAAATGAGACCAGATTATCTCATGTTTTTCTAATTCTTTAGCAATTAACAGTTTGACCAAGTTGTGATGAAATATGTTGTTGGTAGAATAATCAGGATGATTTTGCACCCTAATGGCCATCTTACTTAAACTCTTTAGAAAGTAATAGGGTAGGTTTAACCTTTTAGTATCAGATATGTGCTGAAGAAACCACATATGATAGAGGTAGATGGTGGCAAACCTCCCCTCACATGTCACATATTTTTGGATGATATGCAGAATGTCACACCATTCTTCAAGTATAAAGTTGCTTTGAATTTCTTGGCTCCAATCAGGATTTCTGCATGCAAGTAGAAGAAATTGATCATAATATTCATCTATTGATTGTCTTTTATACCATTTCTCACCCTCAAGAGAGATGTCGATAGCTTTTGCAATGGATTCTTGTGTTACTGACAACTTGAGCCCACCAACATTTAGCACTAAATCCTTAAAATTATGGAAAAACGACTTCGTAACCTCTATATTATAATCTCTAATTCTCTCACACAAGGAATACCAGCCTACATCTTTCAAATTTGCAACATCTAATGGAAGCTTACTCATCCATTCAACATTCTTAGGTTTAATTCTGAGTACATGACCGTTGGAACGGGGTTTCTTATCCAAATCCATGATTGAATTCAAAGATGTAGACACAACACTAGAAACAAAAATCTCAGAAGAAAACATGAAAAACCATATTTGGATATCAATCACTGTTTCATATTGAAATGACATGTTAAAAATCATTTAGTTCCAAATAATCTTTGAATATGGAGCAGTACGATAGGTCTTCCAAGTGTAACTCTGAGCCAACTGCCGGCTTGTTAGCAGGAACAAATCCCAAAGACTGAACAACTGCATTATTATTTGATAACCCTGCACATAACCCTAACTTGGCAATCTGGCAGTGCACATGTGCATGAATAATGAGATGTGCTACTAGGTTGCATTAAAACATAGGATATGAAATTTTAACCCTAACATTGCATTCATTTTATTATATGAATAAACACTTATTAATCTACTAGGAGCTTAAGTCTAAACTAACATATTTGTATAACTCAAAAGATATTTAAAATGAAATCAAAAAAACCCAAACAAAGGAGAAAAATAAAATCAAAGGGGATAAAATTGACTAAGGTAGAAAAATAATCCTAAGTAAAATAGTTGACAGACCTAGGACTAACAATGTCCTTACCCAAAACAAGAGGAGAGTGATCATGAAGAATATTGATGTCATAAGTATAAGCCCATGGATAAGAATAAGTTTAAGAAAAAGAAGAAGAACTTCTATTCCAAATAATATAGTGGCGATGAAAGTGAAGATATAGAAATCCTATTTATATGGACAACAAATTCAGATGAGGAATCAGAAGTGGACATAGAATCCAAATACATGGTTGTTGTTGATGAAATTGAAAAATCTAGGAAAAGAAACAAATTTTTGAAAGAGAAACTGTCAAAGTACCAAGAAGAAACAAATCAAATTATTATGGACTTTAAGAACCAACTTCAAGAGGACAACAAGACCGAAGAATATCTGGTAGTTGTCCTTGTTGGAGACATTTGCCACCATACACACTCTTTTTGGTCAAATTGTCCTAGTTAAACCACTATCCTAAGTATAATTGACATTAATTGACATCAGTGGAGCATTAATTTCCATCATCCAGTCACATCCACACCTACCTACAATCAAGGAGGCTATCTTATCCTTTTCCTACAGTCAAGGAGGCTAACTGGAGCACTCTGGGGGTGATCTGAGTGATATTAATGCACCTAATTGGTAACTGGTGGTTACAATCAGTTCAACCAATTAGTTAAGGTGCCTCCTCTCATTAAATATATTATTTAATGATTATTTATGATTATTTAATGATCTAGAGTCAACAGGGGTGCCTCCACCAACTTCTGATGATCAGTTCAGCTTTAGTTAACCTCATCGGGGTTCATTGAAGTCATGGAACACTAGCACTTGATGGTTGGATTTCTATGACATGTGTTTGATCTCCTTCAGTTGAGATTCAGTCATTTATTGCACTCCGACTTCAGTTAGGGTTTGGTGAGTCAATTAGGGTTTTGTTCAAGTGGTTAATTGAGTGTGATTGAATGGCTGTGTTGAGGCCCCGAAATTCACAGGAAACAATAGTAAGGGATTCTCCCCAGTCAACGTTCCCAACTAGCCCGTTGACTGTTTGGTATAGGGAATCCGTCTGGTTTGCGGTCCGGCTATTGTAGGTCAAGAAACAAAACAAAGGTTTTACCGGTTTCTGCCCAGTCCACCGAGTTTTTGTATTTTTGACTTAATGCAGGAAATGCAAATTCCTAATTAACAATGCAGGATGATGAGGATGTGGGGAGTGTCACAATGTGATGCGCAGGTTCTTACCTCTCGTCTTAGGCTCCCAAGCCTCCCAATCACATATGCAGCCATGAAATGAAACTAATTACCTATCTATCTATCCCCGAGGAGCAAACTGAATTTTATAATGAGTAATGTAAAGTGTGCATGCAACATAAAGAGAAACTACAATTAGATGATTATTTATTTCTAACTTGCATGAACAATTAAGGATATTTCACAACCAAATAGCCAATCGTTTATGAACAACATTCATTACTCATAGTGGAAATCTTCATAAATAAACCGGAAAACATTCATACAAGAACATAGGTTCAATCAGTTAGAACGATCTCACGGTTAATGGACACAAATCTGAAAACGAAATAGTTCCTCTTCAAAAAATCCATAGCACCACAATGGAATTTTCCACCAAGATTTCTCCAACAAGCAAACTATAATTTTCTATTGCATAAGGAAATAGTTCTTCTTACAATATGTCTTCACCAGTCTCACTGGGAAAAAATCCCTTTCTCTTTCTAAGTCTTTTCATTTACACAAAAGGGTCAGACTGTTGGGCTTCCCAAAGTGACCTTTGGGCTTCCCAACCTCTCATCTCCCAACATTCTACTTTTCTTAAATGTTTTACAAAAAGTTACAAATTACAATAATGACCAATCCTTCATGAGGAGGGGCCCACTTGACTGTCTAGAAACTTCTTCCATGCTACAACATCACTAGCGATGCCTTCGAAAGCACACGACTCCAAAAACTGAATATTTATCTCAAACTTCTCAGCTTGATTCTTGATAGCCTCAACCCTGGATGTACTCAATCGGAGCTGATCTTCCAGAAGTTTTACACTGACAGATGGATGATCTACTTCGCTTCTCAAGATCAGATCATCCAAGGCTTTGATATTATGTACCTTATCTTCTTCCTCCTGGAATCTCTTCTGCAATAGCTCCACAAAGGCATCGTGATCTGGGAACACTTCAAGCCTCTCTTCAGATTCTATCTGGCACCGGTTGTATGTAATGAGAATTATTTTGAAAAACTCGGTGCATAATCCCTTGGTCTTTTTAACTGCCTTCTTGAAGTCTTCAGCGGTGTCAATAGCAAAATCCACTAGGTTATAGTCCCGTTTGAGGGTCTGCTGGTCTTTTGATGGTAGATTTGCTGGGGTTTCTTCATTGTTCTCCGACCTTGCCATTCGTGTAGTTAAGATCTCTAGGATGTCCTGGGATCTGTCCACAAAGTAGGATGCAGTTTCCAGGATCTCCTCCAATTGGCCGTCGATCTGCAGCACTCTACACCTTTCCTTTTCAATAGCAGTCTGCAGCCGCAGCATCTTGGTTTTCTAGGTCAATACATGCTCCTTGAAAGGCTGGAGGTTAACCTGCTGTTCTCTTGCCACTTACAAAGCAGTGGTTAAAGAAGAAATCTACTCCTGATGTTCCTTTCTCAGTTCTTGGGTGTGCATATCATTGGCATGCAAGAGGATCTTCTGCTGCTCTTCCAGTTCTTCCACCTTTGCCAATAGCTGTTCCTTCTCACTCTTTAGATCTTGGCATTCCTTTTGCACTTTTTCTAGGGCCTCCTGTGCTGTTTCCTTGACTTGTATTTCTACCTGGAGGGCCTGTACTTTAGCTCTTGAGGACTTCACTTCCCTTTGCAGATCTTCATATTTCCTTTTGAGCCTATTGCTGTCTTCCCTCTCTTTCCTCAACGTATCTTTCAACTGAGCCAAGGATTGCTTGGACTACTTCAAGTCAGCTATTATCTTGCCTACATTATCCTCTGAAGCTTGGATAAATGCAGACTCAGCTCTTAGAGTAAATCTCGGATCTTGGTCTGTTCCTAACATAACGACCGTATCCGTTATCATTTTACCAGGTAGACCTTCTGCCTCAAATTTCTTCTCTATCCTTTTTATTATTCTCTTTGTTTCCCTATCATAATATACAGTGTTGAAATTAGGGATTTCCTTTCCCTTTTCCTGCACAAAAGGGACCAGCTTGAGTGTGGGGAACATGGGTATGCTGGCAGCAGGTACTTGAGGGGTCTGAATCTCGAGGTTCTCCACCTCTTGGGTCTGCCTTGCTGCTGTTTCCAAAGCTGACTGCCGTGTCAACTTTATCCTTTCAGATTCTTGCTCTTGGAGCTCCTCATCGAGTTTTCTCTTTGCTTCCTCTGCTTCTTTGGCTGCTTCCTTTGCTTTCTCTGCTGCTTTCTGAGCAGCTTTTCTTTCTTCTTCTATATGTAGCCTTTCTGTAGCTTCTTTCACCAACCTCTATGCTTCTTCATCCCTCCGTTTGGATTCTTCCTCAGCCTTAGCCTGCTCACCCCCTTTTCCACCTTTGGTGGTGATTTTCTTTGTGAACCTTCTCTTTGGTACAGTCATGTTCGGGGCATTCCGGAAGACAGATTCTTCCCTATAAAAATGGTGAGTATATTCGAAATGCACCTTGTTTTCTTTACAATGCTCCACAACTTTACCTTGGGATTCATTTCTGTGATAGGGAATCTCGCCAAAGTGGAATATCTCTAGCTCCTCTACGAATTCACCAGCTTGCTTCACCTTAGTGAACCTGTAGCTTCCTAGTCGGAAAGGTAAGGGAGAATAAGCAGTCTTCTTGTGTTCGAACAAGAAACTGCCTATCCCATCTAGGAACACTTGTCTGACCGCCTCCTTATGGACAATGTAGTCAGTTGCATATTTTGGCAATAGGGAAAGCGCTCTCGAGTCTCCAAACATTCTGAAATACATGCCATGTTCGGTCAAATAGTAGTCTACGTGATCCACTATTACTCGCATGGCCTCTTTCGACATACAGTCACACTCTTTCCAGAAAATGAGTATGTATAGTGGCATAATGAAATGCTCACAGACTTCTCTGTAGTGGCTGTGGTACTGGTGTGTCCACAATGGTCTATAAGCAGCATAAACATGCATTCTTTCCCTGTCCCAGATGCACCTGAGACCAGGGAAAGGATGGTTGCACAGTATACAGTCTATCAGTATTGAACTCATATAGAATTCAGACCTTTTCCAGGATTCTCCTCCCAAGGCTGCGGCCAAGCAAGAAGAAAGACTGCTCGATACAAGGCTGGCCTAGTTGAAGACTGTCCCCTGGGTTGCAACATAAAATATGATGGGTATCCATTCCAGTTTGAAAAACCTGCCATGAGCTCGTCCAAATATTCTGTTGAGCATCAAGGCTATGAATCTGTATGGAACCCTTAAACTTGCAGTATCATATTCGCCTGTTACTCTGGTTCTAAAATGCTTACCGGTTAGTAGCATTCTTTTCATGGTTTCTATAAGGTCCATTCTTATGCTGTTTAACCAATCATCAGATAAGAACACCTGAGCTTCTGGAAAGTGATAGGCTAGAGCCACATATCCAGGGCTGTAAGCAGCATAGCCTTGCTTTTCAACGTTCCCCAGGATCATTGTGGTTATATTTCTGCCTGGGGCAGAATCCATCCAATTACCTCAGAGCATGGGAACAGCTCTGGTCTCGTGGCAACTTTCATGAGAGAATATTTCTCTATGTTAGCATAGATGGATTCTTCTTTGAGGCCCATGTCGGGAACCTCCCCGCGGGAAATCAATCCATATATTTCATCCCATTTGTACTCGGGTTCAACACCAGAAACACATTGAGTGTCTTCATATATGTATTCGGTCTTCGTGACAACCTCTACCTCTGGCTCTTGTTCGACCACAGGGGCCTTCTTCTTCTGCCTCTTGGACATGGTGGATTCGAATTCTTCCTGCCATATTTAACATTGTAATATTAAGAAATTCAAGGTGCAGACATTTATATGACAGTGTGCAGCGTTTTACTTTTTCTATGTGTATCATGATAGCAATTTGTTAAAATATGTGTGTATGGACTGAAATGTCCTGACTAACAAAATTATTAAACCCAATGGGCAGTGGGAAACAGGTTATATACAGTAAAAATGTGCAATCTACCACTGCTGTAGGATACTAAACAATTCTATCAATCATATTCAAGACAGAAAAATATCTACATTAATATGCAACACATTTCTGCTTTCTATGCATGCCATGGTCCTTTCGCTGCGAGGGAAAAACAGTAGCAGTTACGCAGGTTTTTTACGGTGCCTTAGCAAAACCATACCCATGCCCCTCTGGTCAACAAACTAAGAATATAGATAAAATTCCTCCCACAGGCTGAGGCTCGACCGCTGAGCTCTACAGGGTATCTTGAAGTACATAGGTACAAAACGGCTGGGGTTTAAGCGGTGCGGGAAAAAACAGTAGTAACTATGAAGTTTGCTCAATGGCGCCATGCATATGCACCAATAGAAAAGACATATCCCCTCCAGCAAGCCACAGGTTCGATACTAAGCTCGACGAGGATGCGCAGAACCGCGTAGGTGAAAATGGCTAGGGCTTCAAATACGGGTAACGCACCACAGGATAAACAGTCCCAAAACCCCTAAAGCCGTTAATGGCAGACCTACCTCATACTTATCATAAATATGAAGGGCGGTTTGGCGCAGATGGCATAACAACCGTCTGCGCCGAAACCTCTCAATCCCTATGCGCAGGGTAGCAAAATGAAGGGTGGTGGAAAAACAAAGCTGTTCTGAAGGTTAAACTTCCCTCCCTGTTGAAATATTGTAACTTTGAAGAATATTCTTTATGTATATTTTGTGGTCCCCGATGGTCCAACCGGGAGAACCATTTGTATTTCATTGTGCCTCGATGCTCCTAATCGGAAGAAGTAATAAGAGTCATGAGGTAGTCCCCTCAAATTGTAAAGGTGGGTCATCAGCACCCCAGTGTGGTTACTTGAGCCTACATGAGTTAACTTAAGCCGACATGTTAATTGAGTAAACTTTAAGTGAACGGATGAATATAAATAGAGGTGTAGTGCTCCTCACTTGACACACAGTCACTTGGAATAGTGCACTTGTGGAAGAGAGAAGTTGCTGGAGAAGGAGGAGAATTAGGTTTTTGATCTCCTTGTTGGTTTTACCTTTTTCCCTTATTAGGGCATCTATATTGAGGAAGCTTTTGCTGGGTTTTTCCCTTTAGGGTTTTCCCAAGATAAATCTGTGTTGTTCTTGTGATGATGTTTCTTTCAGTGATCCTGTTTTATATGCTTTTATTATGAAAAATGAAATGATATACTGATGTCTTAGTTAAGCATATGAAAATTTAACATGGTATCAGAGCTAACCTGAATAGGGCAGCTTTCACAAGTTACAGAAGCTAGGGATTCTTATTTTTTGGTTCTCTCTCCACAATCAATCAACAAAAGAAGGCTAGGATGACTCTCCTTTGAAGGGTGCATCGTTCTGTCGAAGCGGAATTCGATTCCGAGCATTTTCAATTTTCGATGTGGAAATTAGGGCTTTCTACAGAAGAGGAATTTTTGAGTGAGACCAGCATAGGATTTTTCTCCTCATCAAAACCGAAGTTTAGAGACCTGGATCAAGATTTTTGGTTGGGTGAATCTCCAGGAAAGTCAAACCCTAGTTTGACCCCGAGCTAGAAAAACCCTAAATACTAAAACTGCTACGTTTTGGCACATTCGCTATATTCCGAGATTGGTGAAGGATCAGGAGCTGAAAATTTCAGGGGCTGAATATAAAATCCTGATGAACACTGTTTCCAAAATTTATCCTCAGATGCACTATATTTCAGGAGATATGTTCTCTCCAAGTTAGGGTTCCAGCCTCTTCCACAATTCATCCCTAAACAAGACACCTGGGGATAATTGCAATATCTTGGGCTACAGAGGTCCAAATGGAATTCCTGAAGATTTTCCAGAACGGTCACGGACTTCAATTTCAGTTTTCTGAATATCAGACTCAGAAGATGAATCAGTGACACGTGGCATGCCGTACAACTTCGTTGTTCTGAACAGTCTTGTAACAGGTCACCTTGGGAAAAGGATCATAAATACCAAATGGTGAAACCAATTCTGATGAAACCTACGGTGGTGGATCAGGGACATGTGAGGTTAACTCAGTACAAAATTTTAGACATATAGGGTCAGAAATGTCAGAGATATCGCAGAAACAGTAACAGGAATTTCTGCAGAAGAAATTGGAAAATTAGGGCTTCCTTTTCCGAGAGCTTCCCTCCACTATTTTCAGAAATGGAGTACATTGGACAGCTCCATTTGAAGAGATCTATCTGTCTATCCAATCATATTTGAAATATTCCAAGTTTTAAAAATTAGGGTTTCTGTGACAAACCTTAGATCAGCCAACTCCAGAACCAGGACGGACACCTCAAATCGGTAAGATCTAATCCTTTGCTATGTTCATTTGAGGTTCTCATTTCAAGTGATCTATCACATCAGCTTGATGATAAGCTTGGTGAAGTTTACAACTTCCAAGCCTAGAAGTAAATGATCTCTCTG
>LPNX010187961.1:95939-206601 GCA_001517045.1 Pseudotsuga menziesii | reverse complement strand
GAAGATGTTGCTGATCGAAAGGTCCAAGTGCTGAATATGTCGTTGCTAATTGAAAGATCAAAATGCTGAAGATGTTGCTGATCAAAGACTGAAGATATTGTTGATGATAAAGACTGAATATTGAAGATGAAGACTACATGATGTTGAAAAGCTTCCAATGATTTATAGATGTGTTACCTTGCTGATGTTGATGATTTCCCCCATCTCTGGTCTTGTTGTTGTTGATGTAGAATACCCTTCTCATTAAGGGGGAGTGTTGAAATATTGTAACTTCGAAGAATATTCTTTATGTATCTTTTGTGGTCCCCGATGGTCCAACCGGGAGAACCATTTGTATTTCATTGTACCCCGATGCTCCTAATTGGAAGAAGTAATAAGAGTCATGAGGTAGTCCCCTCAAATTGTAAAGGTGGGTCATCAGCACCCCAGTGTGGTTACTTGAGCCTACATGTGTAACTCGAGCCTACATGAGTAACTCAAGCCTACATGAGTTAACTTAAGCCGACATGTTAATTGAGTAAACTTTAAGTGAATGGATGAATATAAATAGAGGTGTAGTGCTCCTCACTTGACACACACTCACTTGGAATAGCGCACTTGTGGAAGAGAGAAGTTGCTGGAGAAGGAGGAGAATTAGGTTTTTGATCTCCTTGTTGGTTTTACCTTTTTCCCTTTTTGGGGAATCTATATTGAGGAATCTTTTGCTGGGTTTTTCCCTTTAGGGTTTTCCCAGGATAAATCTGTGTTGTTCTTGTGATGCTGTTTCTTTTAGTGATCCTGTTTTATATGATTTTATTATGAAAAATGAAATGATATACTGATGTCTTAGTTAAGCATATGAAAATTTAACACTCCCACGGTCAAATAAGATAAAATATCCACTTATATAGGCATATACCCTAGCGGGATAAGGAAAACGGCCAAGGACATAAAACCACCGTAGAAAACCACTAACAGTTCAAATGGAACGGGAAAAAAAGACGAGGAGCCTACCTGGCAATACGGCGAGTATTACAGGTCGATGACGGTCAGTCTTCCATATCTGCCACCTGGATGTAGGTACACTGACAGTGGGGACCTTCACTACCTCAAGAAAACAACAGCTCGACAGCGACAGTGCATAGCAGTTAAAATAACAATCGAATAACAATACACTGTCCCCGTATATATATATATTTGCTCACACGTGCGAGGAGAAAATATCGGACATCAGAGAGCTTTTGCATCGAAGGTTTGAAGTAATATCCCTTTCGCAACGGCAGACGGCCAAAGCGTAGACCCAGCCGCGGAGACACGCATGGTAGAAAAAAAAATATCATTAGATCAGACGTTGAAAGGTTTTTGAATTGTAAGATGGAAGCGAATGTTCTTCCGCTACGGGGGACGATCAAAGCACCAAGCCTTCCGCTCTGGTTACACATCGGGTAACAATTGAGAGATCGGACGTCGGAAGGTTTTTGATCAGGGGACGAAAGTTTAAATATTTTCGCAATGGGGAAAACTGACATGATAAAAGGTTCCGACTCAAAACTCAAAAATAGTCAAAAAAGCACTCGAATCCGAAGAAAACCGAAAGTCAAAATCAAAAACCCATCCGCAATGACGGAAGAAGTGATCATAAAAGCTTCCAATGCCAAACAAAAAAGCGTCCGACGTGAAAAAACCAACGGGTCGAAAGTCGGAAGGTTTTTCTTTCCACAAACAAAAATCCATCCACAACTGTGGAAGACCAAAGCTAAGATCTACCCGCAACGGTGGAAAATCAAAACAAATCATCTTCCAATTCCAGCATGTTTTCAAATGCGCTTAAGGGCAGCGATAGAACTTGATCAAAAGTAGATTACTTAAGGCATAATAGGAGGAATCAAAACAATGGGTAGCTCAATCCAAGCATAAGCAAAGTATTTCTGAAAGTTTTTAGACCAATTTCAAGAAGAAAAACCAACTGATTCAAGCAAAGGAGGGTCCTAAATTTTTTTAGAATTTTGAGAAATTGTTGCAGCTGCAACAATTGGTGACTACCTGGTGAACCCCAGATTTCTGAATTAACTCCTTCCCAGTGCAAGACCATCTGAATAAAAGTTGAAATATTCTAGATGTCTTTATCCTTGGGCTAGCCAACTTAAGCATTTAAACCATTGAGTAGTAGTCTATTCCTTGGGAAATGGTAACATCAGAAATATTGCAAGTATGAATAACTCTTTTGAGGCCAAATAAGTGAGGTTTATTTTTCCTGTCCTCAGGTAGTTTCCATCTTGGACACCACAGGATTGTAATAGATAGTAAACAGTATTATCCTTTTGATCCTCATTCCCATGCCAACTGTGCTTTTGTGCCTTTTGAACTTTAGTTCTCTTGATATGAGTCCTCCTGCATGCCTTTCTTACTGAATTTTAATTTAGGATCCTCTATCCCATAGTGTCCTTTTGTGTGAACAGTGTGCTTCATGTTTCAGTCCACGGACGGAGAGGATCTTTTGGAAATTTAGAACTTCATGCTTTGATACTTTGCTTTGATATGTATTGTTTTCTTTAAGGAGTTTTGACTCTTGATAGCTTTTAGCTTTTCTGAAATTATGGCATGGGATCATTTATATATGACATACTGTTCACTCTGCTTCCTTTCCGTGGGTCTTTTGCTGTCACCCCTTTGGATATTTAAGATGTGAAATGGATGGAGCCTCTAAATAGTATTCCAGACCTCTTTTACTTCTGAGTTATTTACAGGGGTTTAAGTAAGACTTCAATGAATGCATTGCCAGCTAGGAACATTGCTACTAGAAGACACTTTATACTTTAAAGCACATACTTTAACTCAAAATCTCAGTTAATAAAGAACCTTAATGTTTCCATTGCAACCAAAAGTTTGCCTCTTTATTCAAAACCAAACGAAATGATAGCAAAGCAATAAAATAAAACAACATCAAATCAAATAGTCAAAAGAAAAATCATCAAAGCATTAAAGAACACAAAACCAATTTATTTATGTGCAAAGCAAAGAAAAGGAAAATTAATGCCCACTCCTGAAAATATTTAATCATGGGGAGTTAAGGGGTGGGATGAATTATAAACATGAGTTGTTTAACCATGATCTAGCTGTGCTGTTTTTGAAACTGAACACATGTCTACTATCCTACAATCATCTCTTACAGCCTGAGGAAGATGAAGGAGCTCAGGCTGAGTGTCAGTCGTAGAATTGGCCTTTCTTGAAGTAAGATGTCTTAACTCAAAATCAGTCAGATAATTTCCCAGGACAGAATCAGCAGATTCATTTCCCTCTCCTAGCTTAGTGACATTATGCTTCATGTAGGGCTCTCTCAATATCTTAATCAGGTTTGGGCTGCCCTTCTGAGGTAACCACAAGTGAGACCAATCTGAAGCAAAGTACCCATTTAGTCTTACTGTCCAATCTCGGTTCAGGATCATTCCATAACCATCAGGTATGTCTGCTACTACAATGTCAATGTAATGACATATCCTTTTATTGGCAGACAATCGAATCAGAACATTCTCCATCTCCCCCACTACTTTGACACTAGTCTTGCCTAGCTGAGTGACGTCCCAAATAGTAGGTTTTAGTTTCCCATTACTTTTTTTGCAAACTACCAGAGGCATAACATTCATCGATGATCCAGAGTCCACCAAACAATTATGCACCTTATGATTCAAAATTTCAAGAGTCACAAGGACAGGTGGAGCGCTAGTTTTCCTTGTCCTAGTTAATTCGATCTTTTCTTCCACATGTTGGTTTTTTGTGGGCATATCCTCTTAAAATTTGTCAGCTTTTTCTCCCTCATCATCTTCCACAGGTTTGGCAAGTTCGACGAGTAGCTCTGTTTCCTGTTTGCAAGGAGTGGCTTTAGGCGTGTCGTCTTTAGCATTCACATCTACATGCCTCTTGACTTTCTCTTGCAACTCTTCAACCTTTGGAAGTATTGCATTGTCCTTAATTGCCAAGTTCTTATCTTTTGTGGCTATAGATGCATGTTGAGACTTGAGAGCATTTTCTTCTGTGTTGAACAGCGAAACACCATTCCATGAGAATATTGTATCATCATCTTGCTTCTCTATGGTCTGTTCTTTTCTTCCTTTACTACTGTCTTCAGTCAATTTGGAGTTCAGCAACTTATTCATGACTAAAGACATGGAATTCAGCCATTGAGGGCACTCCTTCTCAGAGTGAGGTTTCTGGTGAAAAGTACATAAATTATCCCCCCCTATTTCTGTTATATTTATTGAGGCTAAATTTGGGGGAGGGATTTTCCATTGGTTATTATCCTCTCTTTTCGGATAGTGGGGCTTATAAGTTTTCTGAATATCCCTTCCCTTTTCCAGATCAATTATTCTGTTGGATAACTTTTGCATCATTTTCAACATTCCCTGATAATCTAGTGAGTGATCCTCTTTAGGTTTAGACAATGGTAAATCTCTTCTATCTATAGTCTCCTTTCTAGGTAGATCCGGATAATCTTCTACGCTTTCCCTCTCAGCCTCTTCATAAGTTTCCACTAATGTAGGTTTGGCCTTCATCTTGGCAAACATGGCCAGCTCAGGTCCTAGGGCTGAGGTAAAATATTCAATTAAGACCTTGTCTGAGGGTCTGTCAGTTTCAGAAAAGTTCTTTAGGTACATTGAAAATCTTTGAGTGAAACTACATACTTTCTCATTCTTCTCTTTTCTTAACAAACCAAGACCTTTCATAAGTGAGGCATGAGTTCTCTGAGCTGCATATTTGTTTCTGAATATTATTTCAAAAGTATTCCAGTCGGGAATAGAATTTGCAGGGAGACTGAAATACCAGGATGCTGCTGCTCCTTTCAGGGTGTGCGGGAAAAGTCTACAGATCACATATTCATACTCCCCAGACCTTATCCCTTCTAGTGCTAGGTAAAAGCTTTGCAGGTGGTCATCTACAGCAGTCCTTTATTCGGGGTCAAACCTAGGCAACAGCTTTTCAAAGGCCTGAGGTAGGTTATGCAAGGGTGGTGTAAGGTTCAGAGGGGATCTGGCTCTCCATGTTGGCAGTGGGTTGGGATGATTTGCATTTATACCAGCCATAGGCATAGGCATAGGAAAAAGGAATAAAAGCAACGTAGGGTGAGAACATGCTTTCTTACTTTAAGGTATAACCAAAACACGTAAGTGTTTGGGTCAAGTCACAAGCTTTAAACTTCCGCTGGTGGGGTAATCTTGGGAAAAATTTAGTTTCCACGGCCAGCCATTCACTGGCAGCCCTCCTTCTAGCGCCAAAACTGTTGAGGCCCCAAAATTCACAGGAAACAACAGTAAGGGATTCTCCCTAGTCAACGTTCCCAACTAGCCCGTTGACTGTTTGGTATAGGGAATCCGTCCGGTTTGCATTTCCTGCATTAAGTCAAAAATAAAAAAACTTGGTGGACCGGGCTGCAACTGGTAAAACCTTTGTTTTGTTTCTTGACCTACGGTAGTCGGATCGCAAACCGGACGGATTCCCTATACCAAATAGTCAACGGGCTAGTTGGGAACGTTGACTGGGGAGAATCCCTTACTGTTGTTTCCTGCGAATTTCGAGGCCTCAACAGGCTGACAGCCAGTTAAGACAAACTCACTCATGATTTTGAATTGCCTCCTTAGGTATTTGAATTTCTCATTGATTCAAGCTATTGCTTGACATTGTTATTGTAACCATTCATTATTTATTAAATATACAGAGAGGAAACCAATTTTGATTCCGATTAACACCATTTCATGAGTTATTTGTTGATTATTCTTTGATGAGATTGATGCTTTGGTCCTAGATCAATGTGAAATAATAATATGGTATCAGAGCATACAGTGGGACGAAGATCTATATCTCAAAAACAAGCTTTTTGAAGATTTCTCCATGAAAAGTGAGCAATAGCTCAAAATTCTAGCACTGCACCAGAAGCCAAGGCTTACCACTCAATATCCCAAGTAAAGAACTTGTTGATCAATATTGCTTGATTGACTATGCTGGGTGTGATGAAAGGCTAGAATGTGCAGGCTGTCTGAACTTATTTTTCCCTTTCTGTTTTGATTTTCAGGTTTCTACAGGTGAAGCATTCGCTACAGCACATCCAGATGGCCTCCTTAGTAGATCTCTTGACTCCATATAATTTTCACTCATGGAAAAATAAAATGGAGATTCAATTCCACTCCAAAGGACTTTTTAGAGTCACCATGGACACTGAATTTGAGCCTGGATCTGCCATAGAAAAATCAAGATTCTTAAACAAGAAGGATGAAGCCTTCGGTTTCTTGTGCCTCTCTATTTCCGAATACCTTCTCTTCCATCTTATGGATCTGAAGACACTGAAAGAAATATGGGACAAACTAGAATCTCTATACGGAAATCATGATTACTTGAGAGTTTACCAACTCAAAAATGAACTCATGTCTCTCCAACCTTCCAATTTCGAGACTCTTAATGATTTATTTACAAAGTTCAAGCATACTGTTTTATTCTTGAAGCAATGCAAGGTGGAGGAGGATGGTCAGCTCATCCTTGCCATCCTCTCCAAACTTGGGGCTGATTATTCAGTTTTTGTTTCTACATTCTGTGCGGGGAAGCTCACAACCCTCGGATGGTCGAAGATGCCTACACTCAATGCCTTCATTGAGTCCCTAACTAATGAACATGACAAGCTTGTCTAGATGGGGATCATCTGATCTTCCCATGATCAATCCCTCCATGTCTCGGGGCCCAAACATCTAAGGGGTAAAGGAAAGCAGCAGAAAAATCAGAAAACTAAATTTGATGCTCCCAAGCCTAGAGTTGAAAACCAGCAGCATGATGAATCTTCCGGTTCAAGGAAGAACAAAGGAAAAGGGCACATTTGGAAAGAAGAAGTCAAGTGTTCTTATTGTGGGAAGGGTTTTCACCCTAAACATGCCTGCATGAAGAAAAAACTTGATGAAGCAACCTCTCTCCTTGAGACAAATCACATCAATCTTCCAAAGAGCTTTCAGAGGAGAGATCACCAAGATCAGGAACCACAGCATGAGAAAGGTCATGCCCTCATGGAAAGCACTTCGAAGTCCAAAGAATTACTAATTGACTCTGGAGATTCAAACCACATGATGGCTGAAAAAGACTCCTTTTCATCCTTGGAGACCAGAAAATCCATCCCCATCCACATGGGAGATGACTCCACCATCATTTCCGAAGGACAAGGTACTGTAGATCTAGAAAATGGTTTTTTCTCTAATGTTTTGTATGTACCGTCTCTAGCAACAAATATCCTTAGTGTCTATCATATGACACATACATGAATGCTTAAGAGAGTCTCTTTCATCCCAAATTATGTTGAGATAACATAAATTGCATCCGGGAAACTCATTGCTAAAGGCCTTCCAAACCATCATGCAAAAGCCTATGAGTTCTCTCACTTTGTCGTGGATGCAAAGCCCACTTCTCTGCTAACTCATGGAAATGAGGTTAGTAGGATGTGGCATGAGAGGTTTGGCCATCTTAATTTCAAATATTTACATCAATTATAGAAATACTCCATGGTTGAAGGCCTCTCGGTCATCAAGAAAACCACGAGAATTTGCAAGGGCCGTGTGATTGGAAAACACCCTGAGCACAAGTTCGATTGGGGGAAGGCAGACCGAGCTACAAGAATATTAGGGATGATACATTCTGCTATCAGTGGTCCAATTCCTATCACATCCATGAATGGATCAAGGTACCTCCTTACTTTTATTGATGATTTTTCAAGGTATACATGGGTTTTCTTTCTCAAAAAGAAATCAGAAGTATGTGAAATTTTTATGAATTGAAGGCCTTGATCGAAAATGCCTCTGGGATTAAGATCAAGATCTTGAGATATGTTAATGGAGGGGATTATGTCAATAATGAGTTTCTATAAATATTCTCCCAAAGTGGTATTCAGGTCCAGCATTCAATTCCCCACACTCCCCAGCAGAACAGAGTAGCGGAAAGGAAGAACCGGTCTCTCAAGGAGATGACCACCTGTATGTTGGAGTCAAAGAAGATTTCTGCAAAATTGTGGGCTGAAGCCATGCATGCTGCAGCATAAATTCAAAACAGGGTGCCACACTCATCCATGAAAGGAAATACTTCTTTCGAAGCATACTTCGGACACAATCCGGATGTGTCGAACCTACGGGTGTTTGGGTCCACTGCATGGGCCCGGATTCCACTTGATAAAAGAAGGGATTTGCAACCGCAAAGAATAGAATGTATGTTTATTGGGTATCCTACAGAATCTAAAGGATTCAAGCTGCTGTATATCAATAAAAAACAGATCATCATCAAGAGAAGTGTCAATTTTGATGAGCCTCTTCAGGAGGTGGAACTAGTGAAGGAGAAAACTGCTGAATTTCCTTCCTATTCTACTGAATATTTAGATGATGAAATTGGGGGTGATGACCCTAATTTGGATCCTATGATTTATGATATCAGTGTGCAGAAATAATCATATGCTGAATCAAAACCTGAAGTGCAAAATCATCTTCCTACATGGACCCAACAGACACTCTCCTTCGCAGGAGAAAACATTGGAAATTCGGATGATCCAAGGAGAACCCGGTCTGATTTCCAAAGAGCAGGTATTACGCTCTCTTGTTATGGTAATTTGATGTCCAAAAATTACTATTTGATGATTATTTCAGATCCAAAATCCTACTACCATGCTCTAAATGATCCGAGATGGCAAGTTGCCATGGATGAAGAGATGAATTCTCTTCAGAAAAACACTACTTGGGAGCTAGTTTCTCTTCCTCCGGGAAGGAAATTGGTTCAATGCAAGTGGGTGTTTTGAAAAAAAATTTCTACTAATGGAAGCAACAAAAAATATAAGGCAAGTATGGTAGCAAAATTTTTCTCTCAGGTCCAAGGAGTGGACTACCATGAGACCTTTGCACCGGTTGCAAAAATGGACTCCATTCGCCTTGTTTTGGCTATTTTAGCATCCAAGCACTGGGAGGTGAATCACATGGATGTTAATTCAGCCTTTATACATGGATATATTCATGAGAAGATATACATGAAGCATCTTGATGGCTACATCACTGATCCATATTTGGTTTTCAAGCTAAATAAGTCACTATACAGGTTAAAATAGGCCCCAAGAGAGTGGTATTCCAAGATGGATGCCTTCCTTCTCTCGCAAAACTTTCAAAGATGTAGACCAGATACAAATGTGTATTTACAGCAGAATGATGGTCATATAATTATCATTTTTTTATATGTTGATGACTTTCTGATCACATGTAGCACAACTGCCTCCATTTCATCCATCAAAACTGCTCTCCACAATGCCTTTGAAATGAGTTATTTGGGGCTTCTAAAACAATTTTTGGGGCTCGAAATTGAGCAAAATTCTGATGGGATTATGGCCACTCAGTCCAAATAAATTTCATACCTGTTATTCAATTTTAACATGTCTGAGTGTATTCCTGCACCATTCCCTTTCCTTTCAGGGATCAGCCTTGAAGAAGGAAAACACACAACTCCCATGGACTACACTATTTATCGACAACTGATTGGTAGCTTGTTGTACTTGACACATTCTAGGCCTGATATTTGTTATGCCATGAATGTTGTATCAAGATACATGTAGTAGCCTCATGATATTCATTGGAAGGTAGCCAAGAGGATCCTCTAGTATATTTAGGGAACCAGGACCTACGACATTCACTAGGCTACAGAGACCTAGCTAGAGCTGGTTGGATACACAGATTCCAATTGGGAGAGTGATTCTATTGATCGAAATTCAACTTCCAGATATGTATTCATGTTTGGTGGTGGCCCCATTTGCTAGTCAAGCAAAAATCAGGCTGCCATAGCACTATCTTTAGCAAAGGTCGAGTATCAAGGAGCGATGAATGCTTGCATCCGAGCAGTTTGGTTGCAAGGCATTCTTTTAGAGTTTGATCTTGGTAGTACTTTGAACACTGTCCTCTTTTGTGAAAACTAGAGTTCTATTAAGATATCCACGGATATAATTACTAGGTAGAGGACCATGCATGTAGAGATTCACATGCACTACATCAGGGAGCTAGTGCATGACAGGACCATCATTCTGCAATACTGCCCGACCGATGAGCAGATTGTAGACATCTTCACCAAGAGATTTTTAGAAAATAAGTTCACTTACCTCCGTTCACTATTGGGGGTGAGTTCATCAGGGTGATCCAGACTACTTTCAGTGTTCATCTTGAGGGGGGGTTTTTCCCACTGGGTTTTCCCTCTTTTCCTCACTTAATTTGTTTTGAGAATTGTTTCATTTTCAGCATTGTACAGGGTGACCTATGGCCTTAGTTTCCCTGGCCCTAGCATTTTTATGCATCTATGTTTTCTAACTCTTCCTGAGTATAGCTTAAGTGGGGGTGTTGGAGACATTTACCACCATACACACTCTTTTTGGTCAAATTGTCCTAGTTAAACCACTATCCTAAGTATAATTGACATTAATTGACATCAGTGGAGCATTAATTGCCATCATCCAGTCAAAACCATGACTACCTATAGTCAAGGAGGCTAACTGGAGCACTCTGGGGGTGATCTGAGTGATATTAATGCACCTAATTGCTAACCAGAGGTTACAATCAGTTCAACCAGTTACTTAAGGCACCTCCTCTCATTAAATATATTATTTAATGATTATTTATTATTATTTAATGATCTGGAGTCAACAGGGGCGCCTCCACCAACTTCTGATGATCAGTTCAGCTTCAGTTAACCTCATTGGGGTTCATTGAAGTCATGGAGCACTAGCACTTGATGGTTGGCTTGCTATGACATGTGTTTGATCTCCTTCAGTTGAGATTCAGTCATTTATTACACTCCGACTTCAGTTAGGGTTTGGTGAGTCAATTAGGGTTTTGTTCAAGTGGTTAACTGAGTGTGATTAAATGGTTGACAGTCAGTTAAGCCAGAATCACTCATGATTTTGAATTGCCTCCTTAGGTATTCAAATTTCTCATGGATTCAAGCTATTGCTTGACATTGTTATTGTAACCATTCATTTTTTATTAAATATACAGAGAGGAAGCCAATTCTGGTTCCGATTAACACCATTTCATGAGTTATTTGTTGATTATTCTTTGATGAGATTGATGCTTTGTTCTTAGATCAATGTGCAAGAATAATACTCCTCAAGGAGAGAATCCAAGATTCTGAAAAACTTGAAAAAGAGATTATTCAACTTAGAAAAGGGGTTGATGAAAAATATATCAAATCAAAGTTTGAGAACAACTCAAGGATCGTAGATGATATCTTAAGTACTCAAAGGCCATCAAATGATAAAATTGGTCTAGGATATGACAAAGTAAAGGAGCCGGAATATTCATCTGTCACAAACAAAGGTGGAAATTAAAGAAGCTATGATGCACTAAAGAGTCCTTGTAAAAGGGAATAAAGAAAGAAATATATTTCATCCTTTCATGACAAATAAATAACTAATGAGGTGTCTAAGAGGCCAATGACAAATAGATATCAACAGATCTTTTTGGGTCATTGTTACTCTTGTAATAAGTTTGGTCATAAAGCCTTGAAATGTAGAGCTTATGGAAAGGTTTATGAACATAAGAAGGATACGTCTAGTAAACCAAAAGGAAGAAATCATAACCGTTTTGGACCTCTTCAAATATGTGACATAGAGTGTTGCAAATGTAATAACTTTGGGCATATGGCTACAGAATGTAAACTAAGGAAGAGTGTTTCAATAGAAGCTCAGAAACAGTGGAAGAAGATGGAATTTGTGAAGCAAGAAGATCGGATATTCCTAAAACATAAAGTGAAATTCTATGGATACTATCATTATTGTCATAAGTTTGGTCACAAGGCTGCTGACTGCAGAACTAAGGGAAAATATCAATGTTTTAGAAAGAAAAGAGACACAAACACAGAATGCCATAAAGTTCAAATAAGCAGGATACCTCATGGGAAGATATGGTGGAGAAATTCATATTACGAGAACGCAGAAGAAACACAAATTTCAAACATCAATGAGGTCTCCAAAGATGATGATGAGCATAATAGTACCATAAATAAGAATGACGTCCATTATGAGGAAAAGAAAGATGGAGATAAAAGAATATATCGATGAAGATGAAGATGAAGGTGATGAAGAAGGATATAGTGATGATTGTGGGATTATTTTATAAACATCTCTCATGATTTAAAGAGAACCCTAGAAATAACATTCGGATGGATCATATACTCAGGGGGAGTTAAAGTCAGAAAATTCCAATTGGTATCAAAAAAATTCAACTAGTATCTAATGTTGAAGTACGTTGAAAGCTATCTTCATCAAAGACAATAGATGATCAAGGTTAAATGATTTCATTAGTGTCTGTTTGACATAGAGAAAGCATAATACCTATGAAGTAACATGAGAACAACGAAATGTGTGATTCATGAAGAACATGTTGTCTGCGATCAAATATAAGAGAAATATTTTATGTTCACTTAGAATTTGAAGTCATGACACATAAAAATTGTTGACAGTGGAAGAAAACTAAATTATGATCTGAAAAATAAAAAAATCCAGTCAATTGAAAACTGCGAGGATGAATAAAAATAACAGTGAAGACTATGAAGGAATAGTGGGTATTTTAAAAATATATATTTATCAATTTAAGGAAGTTCTTTATAAATTTTTCTCTCAAACTTGTAGCAAATCTTGTTGTTATTTCAAACCAAGGATTATGTGAATACCTTTTAAGAATAGCAAGTTACATAATACAATTTTGTTTTTTAAAAGAATAGTGTAATGCTGAGTGTAAACTATGTCACAAAAAGTTGACAAAGGAGAGGAAGTACAATGACAGGGGGAATCCATGGATCTATCATTCAAGTTATCATTTAAGAGCCTATTGCAAGAAAGGAAATATTAATATAAATGATAATACATTGGTTAATACCAAGTACAGTTAACAAAGGGGAGATATGTTGATAGGCAGAGTTGTCAAAAAGAAGAAGACATGAAATCCTATATCAAAATGGGTACAACAATACAGGTTATCCTTTTTCATTGTTTCCAAAGGGGGGATAATGTTTAGATGTTTCCATCAATGTCAAAGGGGGATATTGTTGAGGATATAGTTGTCATTGATGTCAAAGGAATTCACAAATGACAAAGGAATAACCAATAGACGTGATAGAAGGATGAAACCAGTAAAAGACAAAGGATCCATTTAATGGATTATCATTGAATGTAAAATATAGAGGCATGAGTATATGAGTGAAGAGAGAGTGCAGAGACTGTGTGTGAAGCAATCATCTTTAGGACATGAAATCCATATTTAAATAATAATTTATGATATATATTGAAGATGGTGAATATTACAATTGGTACTCTCCTTTATACGCTTGAGTGCTTACAACGAAATATCACATCCTTTCGGATACTAGTTAACTAATTTACTTAATATTTATTTAATATTTGTCACATTGCCACTCCCTTTAAGGGAGATTTGTCCTCAAAGCTCTATTTTAGAAAGATGTAGTTCTCGGAATTGTTCAGATTCCCATCTGGCATCTTCCTCTGGGAGGTTTTTCCATTTTATAAGGTACTCTTTAATTAATCTCGTCCTCAATATTCTTTCTCTAGTAGTAATGATATATTATGGTTCAAAAATAATTCTTCCTTCATCATCTAGCATGGGAAGTAGTGTTTATGCCTATTAGTGTTGACCTATCATCCTTTTTAAGCATGAAACATGGAAGATATTGTGGACACGACTTGATTTTGGTAGCTCCAATGCATATTCCATGTGGCTGATCTTCTTATTGATTTGATATGGGCCATAAAATCGTGGAGCTAATTTATTCTTTCTGCTTTTTTTTGGTGATAATTGTTTATAGGGTTGTAATTGTACAAATAACCAATCTCCAACTTCAAATTCTCTTTCTGTTTGATGTCGATTTTCTTGCTGCTTCATTCTATTCATTGCAGTGTTTAGATTCTCTTTAAGTATTTGTACAACCTTTTTATTTTCTTTTAAATGGTCTCAGTACTGAGGCAACCCTTGCTTGGTTGGTAATGATATCCTTCCATTTTGGGGGTGCATATCCATAGAGGGATTGAAAAGGTTTCATTTTTGCTGATTTGTGATCAGTAGAATTATACCACCATTATGCAAGATGTAACCATTGAACCCATTTATTTTGTTTGTCAGTTACGAAGCAATGAAAGTAGGTCTCTTAGCATTTGTTGATGAATTTTGTCTGGCCATCTATATGAGGATGATGAGATGAGCTCATGTTAAGTGTTGTTCCAATTTTCTTGTATAATTCTCTCCAAAATTTACCTTTAAATTTGGAATCCCTATCACTCACGATAATCTTGGGGAAGCCATGTAAGTTGTAGATATTTTTACAGAAGGCTTCTATGGTTTCCTTTGTAGAATCAGTTCTCTTTACTCTCATAAAATGTGCATATTTGGTTAACCTATCTACTACTACTAGTATTTTGTCTTTCCCATTTGATATGGGTAGACCTTCAATGAAATCCATAGAAATTTCCTCCCACTTCTGGTTTGGAATATGCAATGGATGGAGTAACCCGGGACTTGAGATATTTTCTGCTTTATTTCTTTGAAAAATGTCACACTTTGCAACATACTTGTGAATTTCGGCGTTCATACCTTTCAAGAAGAATGATTGCCTTGCATTATAGTAGGTTTTATAAAATCCTACATGTCCCGTAGCAGGGAAGTCATGTGATTCTTTACATACCTTGGTATTAAACTTTTGAGTTTGCACTTAAGTAGATTCGTCCTTTGTACCATAAGAGGTCATTTTTCCATTCAAACTTTGGATATTTATTTATGTTGTTAATTATGGAGCAAACCTTTGCATTTTAGCATATTTGGTTCGAATTTCGTCCAAGAATTTTGGGACTACCATTGATACAACATAGACTTGTACCTCTTCATCTTTCCTTGATAGGGCATCAGCTACTTCATTGTCCTTCTCCTTTTTATGTAAAATTTCCATATCGAAGGTAGAGATCTTTTCGATCCACTTTTGTTGTTTAGTCGTTAACGTCTTTTGCTGTAATAAGTGTTGAAGACTATTGTGGTCTGTTCGAATTAGGAACTTGCTTCCCAACATATATTGTCACCATTTAGTTAATACATGCATGATGGAAAGCATTTCCTTGTTGTAGGTAGACTGTAGGAATTCTCTTTTGTTCAACTTCTTGCTTTGAAAAGTGATTGGATGACCTTATTGCATTGGCATAGCTCCTATCCCAAATCCTGAAGCATCACACTCAATTACAAATGGTTTTGAAAAATCAGGTGTTGCCAGAATGGGAGTTGAAGACATAATTTGTTTCAACATTTCAAAGCATTTTCTTGCTTCATCATCCAATAGAAAGGAATTCCTTTTTAGGAGATTTGTGAATGGAGCAGTGACATGTGCATAGTTCTTGATGAATCTTCGATAGTAACCTGTTAGTCCAAAAAATCCTTGTAATTTTGAAACATTCTTGGGCTGGGGCCACTCCTTCATCATTTGGATCTTCCTTAGGTCCACCTTAAGTCCTTCCTTTGATATTATATGACTGAGATACTCTACTTCTTGCTTCCCAAATGTGCATTTTGACTTCGTTGCATATAATTGGTTTTCCTTCAAAAGAGATAGAACCTTTTCTAGTTGCTTCAAATATTATTTCCATGTCTTGCTATATATAAGGATGTCATCAAAGAATACTAACACAAATTTCCTTAACTAGGGATGAAATAGTTCATTCATAGTTTCCTCTGCCATCATGTCCTTAGTTATTCCTTTATCATCATGTCCTTAGGGATGAAATAGTTCATTCATAATCAATGCATAGCCTGAATGATCCATCCTTCTTTCGTACTAACATAGCTGGAGCTGCATATGGGCTTCTACTCTTGGTGATGACACCACACTTCAATAAGTCTTGAACTAACCTTTCTATTTCTATTTTGTGATGGTGAGTATACTTATAAGGTTTAACCTTGATAGGGTTTGAACCTGATGTAACCTCGATTATGGGTTCTATATTTCTTTCAGGTGGTAGCTGCATCGGTAAGTCTTCAAATATTTGTTTATATCTCTAGAGTAATTTTTGGATTTTTTCTTTGAGCTTGTTCTATTCGCATTCTTTTCCTTCCATTTGATGGAATTGGATCACATATGATGATGCTCCTTTTCGAATGAGCTTCTCCATCTATTGAGATGAAACTACTTGTGTGCCCGGTGGTTGGAAACCATGTAGTTTATAATTTTTTCCTTGCCATTTAAACTTGATGAAATGTTTTTGGTGATTAGCAGAGTATTTTCCCAATGTTTGTAACCATTGGACTCCCAGAATGGTATCCACTCCACCTAATGGTAATGTGTATAGTTCTAATTCCAATTTGAAGTCCTGAATTTGGAGTTTCACTTTGTGACATTTTTCGACTTTTTCAATTTACTTTCCATCTGTGACCATCACTTTCATGTCCGAAACTGGATGTACAAACAAATTGAGTTTTATGGCGACGCTTATATCAAGAAATTTGTGGGTGCTTTTGGTGTCTACTAGCACTGTAACATTTTCATTTTTTATATGCCCTTTTAACTTAAGAGTCTGTGGTTGACTAATTCCTGTCATGGATGCTAGGGATATTTTGGGGGTCTCATCATTTTCGGATGCCATATTTGTGGTCACCTCCTCTTAATCTTATGACTCTTCTTCTTCTTCTTCTGACTCACTATTCTCCTCTACTTTACAAGTATATAATTTCTTTGAGCTGTCCTCGGGGTGACACCTATGTTTAGGATTCCATCTGTCTCCACATCATTGACATTTTCCTTCCCTTATTCGTTGATTTTTGAGGTTCTTCTTGTCCTCCCTTCTAGGTGGAGGGATGTATTTGTTTGTATTGTCCTCTAGAGTTGTCTTGATGTTTCTCTGTGACTATGACTTTCCTTTGTTTGATTGGAAGTTGTCAAATTTGGCCTCAACTGCTTTTGCTTTTCATATTGCTACCTCAACATTTGGTATGTCATGCATTTTTAACTCTTTTTGCCATGTAAGGTTTTAGTCCTCCCAAGTAAGTTTCTAATCATTGTTTGTCTATTAAACCAAATACTCTGGTAGCTAGTGATTCGCATTGGTGTGTGAATTCTTTGACGCTCCTTTTTGCTGTAACCTGGTAAGCTTCGAGAAAAATTCGTCTTCAATGATTCCTTGAAACCTTTTGAGGAAATGATTTTTGAACAAATTCCATGTGTATGCGAAGTTGTCACCTTTCCACCACATATACCAGTTATAGGCATGGTTTTCAAGATGCATAGATGCATACTTCACCTTTTCTACATCTGTTGTGATGTTATAGATATCGAAGTATTCTTTTGCTTTATTTAACCACGCAATGCATTGTTCATCATTTCCACTGAACTTTTACATTTCTATTTTTGCTTTGGGGGGATACACTACATAACACTGATTCCTTCTTGTCTTGTTGCGTGGTGGTGATCCTGAATTGCTGGCTGAAGTACATGACATATCTGAATTGTCTTTTTGTTTGTGGCGATCTTTTGTCTTTTTCTTTCCCATCATCCCCATGAGAGTATTTATCTTGTCATTCAGTTGGTCTTGTTTTTCCTTCATCTCGTCTAATTTGTCATCTAGCCTTCTATCTAACACTGAAACAACCTCCTCTCTTATTTCATTTTTCAGCTTTGTATTGCAATTTTTTATTTCTTCCTTTAAATATTCTTTACTCTTACTAATGCGCTCATTGAAATCCTTCTCCAATTTTTCGATTTGGGCCTTTAACTCCGTCATCATGCTTCTGAGGTGTGGTGGTGAATAATTAGACCCAATTTTGGCTTAGGAGGATGAGTAATATTTGTGGGGGATTTTTTTTTTTTTTGTGTGTGCTTGACTAAAATCAAGTGATAGAAATAATAATAATATAATAATAATTATTATTTGTAATTTATAAAGTTAATCATTTATATATTATTTAACTTTATTATTATTATATATATATTTTGAAAAGTGTGGTGGTGAATAAAGTTAATATATTATTTAACTTTAAAAAGGATGATAGGAGCGTGGAGTAGTTGGGGAATGGAGGAGGTGGCAGATGGATGTGGGTGATGGAGGCATGAGGGGATGGAGGTGGATGGAGGGGTGGATGAAGGAGTGGAAGATGCAGCGTGGAGTGGATGGAAGGCTGGTTGATGGAGGCACGAGGGAGCAACGAGGAGGAGGTGTGGAAGAGCAGTGAGGAGGAAGGAGGCCTGAGGTGGATTATGAAGGAGGACGGGTGGGAACAGGAGTAGTAGCAACATGGAGGAGAATGATGGAGCAGGAGAGGGTCGATAGGTGCGGATGCAGGAAGAGGTGGAGCGTGAACTGCAGCAGAAGGCGGCTGGGAGAGATAATGGACATCGATGGACTTTTGCTGGCTCTAATACCAAATGAAGAAATCATCTTTAGGACACGAAATCCATATTTAAATAATAAATTATGATATATATTGAAGATGGTGAATATTACAATTGGTACTCTCCTTTATAGGCTTGAGTGTGTACAATGAATATCACACCCTTTTGGATATTAGTTAACTAATTTACTTAATATTTATTTAATATTTGTTACAGTGTGTGAGCAAATTGTACCTCTGGTTAAGTTGAATGAAGAACAGAGTTTACTATACAAGTATTTTTAAGTATTTATACCTTCGTTTCTATCACCAAAAGTATTGATTTGAATCTCTCTATGTGTATGTGTGCACTTCAAAATATGATATTGTTGATAGTTAGTCAATACTAAGAGGGAGGGGGATGAATTAGTATTGTTGACTTTTTACCATTTAAACCACTTATTAAACTTTAATCAAAACATTGAATTAAAAAGACACACAAAACACAGATTTTATTGTGGAACACCAATATGGTAAACCACCAACATGTTTCTATTATTTGAAAAACATTTTTTTTTACAATATACAATAGTTATTTGCAAGCACCCACTTGCTAGAGACCACAATCCCCAAGTTTCTCAACCACTATTGAAGAATGTACCCACACACTAGCTTCTTCCTGCACCTATAGACAAGGATACACCATTACCCTGATTCTCCATGCATTACTGGAAGGAGGCTAAGGCCTCCTTGAAGGCATGTAGTATGCCCTAGAACCACCCTGCAACCCTAATATGGTATTATTAAATCTCCTAGACTTGCTTTTATCTCTCTCTCTGGCTTTCTTCCCTTGGTCTTCTGTCTTGCTGTTACACGGGTCTGGATTGCAGAGACACACTTTGCATACTATGAGTTCTGGTCTTCTTCTTTAGATATTCATTATTCACCAATAGAGACCCCAGAGACACTCCTCTTCCTATTCAATGTTTTTTTTATATATATATTTTTTAAACATTAATACATCAACATACCTTTTCAAATAGTCACATCTTTACAATACTCTAACTCTGTTTATGTGCCTTTTGTTAGTCACAACCAACGTAACTCTGTTAACCATTCCCTTCATAATTTTGTTTATGAACATTTAATTCTTTTAGAAATTAAAACTATCTAACATTCTTCCATCAATGGTGTACATTCTCTTTATACTTGTGAGCATCATTGTTGGCCACTTTTCCCCACTCGCGTGACCTCGGTTCTGTGCAGCCCACTAATCCAACAACTAGTCGAGATATCTAATAGATATCTCATAGAGAAAGCCCCATCGAAAACACCTGTGAAGCAGGAGCAGTCCCACCCAAGATATATCATAGATGGGTAACTGTCGGAACCATGTTTCCACGATTGTTGGGGAACTATAGTCCCTTGGCTCGCAACCAAGGATTCTAACGAAGGCAACAGGGCGGCTGGACGAAGGAGTTGGTTCTGCGTGAATGAGCACAAATGTGTGTCATCGTGCATGACCTAAATTTCCTTTCCACCTCGCAGCTGGCGCAACTCGTACGGAGCAGCTGATTCACATCAATCGGCTCTATGAATTAAGTCGGGATTCATAAGAGGAATTATACAAAATGATATACATGTATACAGTTTCAATTCAGCAAGGCATTCTATTTATCCATTTACCAATTGCAAGAAACTAACAAAAATGAAACCACATTTAACATTATACAGAAAGAAACTAGTAATCAATCACATAAAAATTCACCACGTCGATCATTCATTTAGACACAAGAAGTAACATGGAAACCCATGTGGGAAAAACCACCAAGGTGCTCTTCATCTGGCATGAGAAAGGATATAGCACCTTGTAGTCTATAGGATGCAGATGAATCTTGAGATATGTCTTTAAGTTCAGACTCATAGTTCTCATGCTCTCTATCTTATTTCTCCTAATCTACTGCTACTACCTACAAATCCTCACACATCCTGGATCAACTTTCCTAGCATCTACACCGCTCTAGCAGAGCATCCTCATCACACTATTCTCACTGCCTCCTACAGATTCCTGATTACCCTTTTCTTGGATCTGGTCTTTGCAACTGTATACAACTCTCATCTATCAAACCTATCCCATAATTACGACTAACAAAAAGCAACCTTCTAACTATTAAATCTCTCCTATTTATAACATTTTACATGACCACACCGGGTTGACTAGTTACAGGAAGTTGTTAACTGTCACCATCATCCTCCCCCCTAGCAACAACTATTGTGATCATGACTCAACACAAGGTACTAATGGCCTTACTTACAGCATGCTTCCACTCATGTGGCATCCGCCAACTTAAGCCAACTTCCGCACCCATGATCTCCCTGTCGCTTTCTAGCTGTTTATTATCTACGTGCTTTCTGTGCTTGCCTTTCCTATGTTGTGCACCTCTCTGATCTTTCTGTGTGGGTCATTTGGTACCATCGCGATCTTCCCTTGCCTCCATCACATGCATGGTATATCTTCTTTGGTTGCGTGCGTGAGTTTATTTCCTATACTCCTTTCCCAGGCCAACAATATTCTTTAAAGATTGCAGAAAATATTTACTATGTGTACACACCATATGAGGCCATGACTAGATGGAAAAGTCATGAAGGAATCCTTTTAATCATCTTTAAAACATTCTTAGAACTTTATTTCACAACCTGGATTTCACTTTTTTCTTGTTTCTGTAAGATTCCTTCTGTAGTCGTCATATTTTCGCAATTTTATCATTCCACAATTCAACTTCCCACACTAGCCTTTCCATCTTCTGCTTTCCATAATTTCCTTTCCGCAAGATCCTTTTCACATTGTCCTTTCTGCATGAATATTACGGAAGTCGAAAAAAAATCTTTCCAGTTTTTTGAGCTTCTACCTTTCCACCTTTCCACTTCTTGAAATTTTCTTTTCACACTGGAATTTCTGCACTAGCCTTTCCACAATGTATTTTCCACACTGTGGAAGGTAGAAATCAAAAACTCATTTTTTTCAAGATCCAAACCTTTTCACTTCCGCTTTTCCCCATTGGAGTTTCCACAAGTTCCTTTTCGCATTGGGGAATGTAAAATGGAGAAACTCACCCTTTCCATGACTTCAACTTTTTTCTTTCCGTACTTACGCACCTGTACTTCCACTACCGCAACTTTTCACAAATCCTCTAAACTGTTGATCTCCTTCGGCAGCACTTATGATCATCGATTTCAAATCTCTTCTTTTGCATTCCTTTTGTCCTGGAAATCTCCTGCGACCATTGATCTATTTTCGAATGCTCCTCAGCCATTGATATCTGATTAACTGCATAACTTTTCTCTCTTTTATTTGGTGTGCAGTCTCTTCTGTTTTCTAGCTTGCGCATCTTGTTCCTTACATTTTTTTTTGTGACTTGGGCCTATACGACTTCCTCTTCAGCCCGTTCTCATAAGTCGATGCCCAAGGGTTTATTCTACGTCTGGTGCAGGCCTTCTTGATGGCGCTCCTAATGCTCTGCTTCATGTTTTTACTTGCCTTTATTTGTGTTTCACTCTTCTTCTCCTACAGCTTCTCTTAGTTCTTCTGTGATCATTACTGCGGCTATAGGTTTCTCTGCAAGCTATTTTTCCTCGCCAACGTTTTGCTGGAACTGGGCCAAAATAGGTGTAATCTGTTCTATCTCCTGGAAAGCTTCATCTACATGCTGCTCAAGTTCCTGCACTATGTCGTTGCTTGCGTGATCTAATGAGGTAGTAGCCAATGCATGAGTGAACTCGTGGATTTTCTGCTAAACTGGGTGAATCAAATTTGTTATCCTTTCGACTTTAGCCTATTGTTCAGTTGTTTCCTTGTTGTGCATGCTTTCCTAGTCACACAAGATTCTAGCCTTATTGAGGAGCTACTTAAGCTCAGTGCACCTGGCGATTTTCTCCTTCATTGGAAGCTTCTTAATCTTGGATTTTAGTGCCAATATTTGTAATTCTACTTTCCACTCTTGCTCAACAAGTTGCTCTGCCACTACATCATCGATGAGCTACTCCCATGCTGTAGCAATTGTTTCCACTGCTTGTACACAGATGCTCTTGGATTTCCTCAACCAAACAATAGCTTGAGTTGCCGATTGTTGCCTTTTCTACAACACTTCTAGGGGCATTTCGGGTTGTGGGTTGGTTTTCATATCCTAGATCTCTTTCTGGATTTCTATGGCCAGCTTGGATAGACGTTTCACTTGATGCATCGGTTCAACCTCAGCCTCTGCTTCCTCATTAAAGAGTTGTTCCGCTTCCTCTATTGTTTGTTCTAGCGAAGCCTGCCTCTGGGCTTGGGATGCCAGATCTTCACGTTGGCAGTTAATAACTTTTTTTCGCTCCCTTTCTTTCCTGGTTTCCTTAGCTTCCTGAGATGCATCTTTATTTTCTCGGATTCTAATTTCTGTTGCAGCGGCCCGCTGAATAGAATATATCTGTGGCAAAGTTAGCTTTGAAAAATTTAAAATCAATGTGTCCAAGTTATGGAGACTTGCCTCACTTTCTTCGTCTTTCTTAGACAATTCCTCTGTAGGAATTTCTATCGTTAGGGGTAGGAGAATTATTGGCACCGCTAAGGCGTCTAATTGGGTGACACCCTGGGTTCCATCCTGCATGGTGTCTCGCACTTCGGTGATAGTCTACGTGAGTTGGTTAACCTTTGTGGTGATGGCTATTGTCCAATTGGTTTTCCTGGTCACATGCTTTCCCAAATTTTTCTCTGTTACTTCGGCAATGGCGTCGCGCATAAGATTCAAGTCTGCGTCTGGTATGTCCCTGACATGGGGTTGGTTAACCTTCTACCTCTTGCTATATGGGAAGCCTAATGTGTCTTCATCTTCCTCCTCTTGCATGGGTTGCTTGCCCCTCTTTTTCCTAGCTTGCTCGGCACTCAATTACTCACTTATAGTGGGGCCGTCTAGGTTGGCATTGGGTAGATAGCACTCATCTTCCACTTCATCTTCTTGGGATCCATCATGGGGCTCCTGTATACTGGTATTGGCGCCATGTTGGTTTGGGTTCTCTGGTGGATTCTCTTGCGGGACTTGTTGTCGTGCAGGTACCTTGTCATGATGGGTAAGCCATTCCTCAAGTGAATCTTTGATTTCTCATTCAATATATGCATCCCTAAGGATGAAGAATGTTGGAAGCGCTTGCTTCTTGGGGTCCCCACATGGTTGTAAGATGATGTTATGTTGTTCTGCATGGAATTGAATGAACAAATACTTTCCAACTGTTGCAGGAGTCAGCCGGTACTGCACACGCACAATTTGCTGGAGACTTTCTCCCTGTAGGAAAAATGTAATTACGGCATCAGTCTTGCACTTGTTGTCCTTATGGTCTCAGAGGTTCTAGTAAGGCCTGCCAAGGAACTTTACGAGGATATCCATAGGCTTATAGTCTTGTGGCAGAGCCCATACTACAAAAGAAATTAAAATTGAGAGCCAGGAGAAGTGAAACTTAGCTGTGGGTTGTTCCTATGCTTCTTGTGCATCATCCAATAGTTCATTGAAGAGGAACTAGGACCAGTTAATGTGCACACCCTGTGCACATTTTTCGGCAAGTTCTACTGTCACTGCCATGCACTCAGTCGGCCTCATCTTGCGTAGGACCTTGCTACACAAGATTTTTGTTGCTACTTGCATCACACTATCCTCAATAGAGCTGATGAGAAAACCCTTTCCACCATGGAGGAGCTAATACTTAGCCTTCATATTGTTTTTGTCTGTCTTTTACCCACCGTTATGTAAGTATAGGGTCGGGTTGATTCCATTCCGCGGTATACCTATAATGGCCGAAATCAAGTGCACCATGACCTCATATTGTTTTTTCAGCCAAAGGTAGTCATCATGGAAGCACATGAGTAGCTGCTTAACATACATTTGAATTGGTCTAGAGCAACCAAAATGGGGCATAAAGAGAAATTTTAATATACTGGACTACTCCAATCCACGCGCATACTCTAGTGCAAAGACAACATCTACTTCCGGTGGCTGGTCGGCTTTTACGACCATGAATTGATCTCTGGAGATGTCTAGCTTCTGAGTGTCATATTAGTCTTCAAACTTTAATACCTAAATCTTGGTCAAGATGGAATCCTAGGGTTTTCAGCCGTCCTAGGGTTTGGTAACACCCTCTGGAGTAGTGGGTTCTTCTAATAGCTTTGGAATGTTCACCGTTACTACTATGACACTGAGCCTCCTGGGTGATCCATAGGGCGGCAGTAAGTTCTTCTCTTCTTTAGTGAGCTCTACTTCCAGTGATGATGGACGAACCAGGTCAGCTATATGAGCTTTGGGTATTTTTTCCCCATGGTCGGAGGAACTTGGGGGGTTGGAATTCAAGGATTTCATAGCGATAAAAACTTGGGCTACTGCTGGTTTCACTAATGGTTAGGAGGTAGTTATCTATGTGAGATGACTTCCTGCTTGTGACAGATGTGGCAGACTTTACGGTGGTTTTTTGACGATCCTAGGATTTGGTACTACTTTAGAATTTGCCTGAGTCTTCTTCATCTTCTTGGGTGTCTAAACTGATTTAAGGTGTCCTTAATGGAGTGCTCACTATTGCTGGAATATTTTATTGAGTAAGGTCTTTGGCTATGAAGGATGGCTCGGTCCGTGCAGTGGGCTCGACTCTATGGATTGCTAGTTCGTCAAAGCAGTGTAAAGGTTATACGACAGAGGAGAAGGACTGCTTATAGGTGATGAGTCTTTAAGCTGACTATATAGAGTGAAGGACCCTCTGGTGGATCACATGGGATCGTCCTTTGCACGCTTAAGCTCTATTATGCATTTGTTAGGGAACTTAAGGGCACTCTACTGGATGTGACCAAAAAGTCCGATTTCTTTTTCCTCAGGCCTGCCGCTTTAATGCTACTAAACGTGAAGTGGTGTCATATATTTTTTGAATTTCTCGTGCCCTTACCAGCTGTCAGTTCCTGCTAGTTGTTTTCCACCTTTGGCCAGCTCTCTTTTCCAAAAACATTTTTTTTTTGTGCATCACGGCTTTATGGGACAGTGTCGCAGTCATCATGATAGGGTTTTAATCGACTGTCATTGATCATGCCCGCTACTGGTGTTCCATCTAGCTTATGTAGTTTTATTGTGGCTACTTCAGTAATATGCACAACTACATATGGACCTAACCAGTGCATTTTGAGCTTACCCAGATCCTTGAGAAACTTACTATCATACATCAGAATAATTCCACCAAGCTTGAGCTGCTTGGTTGTGATGTGGCGGTCATGCCAGGAATTCTGCCACTTCTTTTCCACATTTTTATGGAAGCCTGCAATAAAATGGTCTTCTTCCATTTGAACCAGCTACGCCAACCTCTCTTCTATAGCCCCATTATCTGTCATCTCTGTTATCACAACAATTAGTAGGCTCAGGACAATATATTCCATGGGCATGACTGCTTCTTGTCCATAGACTAAACGGAAATGGGTGTATCCAATTAGTCATTTGCATGTTTTCCTATAGGCCCATAATACCACTGATACATTCTGGTCCCAATCATCTCTACACACATTGCATACTTTGGTCAACACATTGTCGAGTACCTTGTTGAATTCCTCGATAGTTCCATTTGCTTGAGTATGGTAGGGTGTTGTTTTCTTGTGTTGGATTTGGAATTCTATGGTCAGTTCAACAATTAGCTTATTTACAAAATGCATACCTTGGTCGTTGATTAGGATTTTGGGACAACCAAATCTTGTGACGACATTCTCAAAGAGGAAGTGGGTTGCAGTTGCAGAAGTAAAATATTTTACAGGTGCAGCCTCTACCAATATTGTCAAGTAATCTGTAGCAGTGATGATATAATGCGCACCAGTCCATTTTCCCAGTGGACTGATAGGACCAACAAAATCCACTGCCCATTTATCAAATTCCTGTAGTGTAATTTATGGCACAAGTGGAATTTTGTCACATTGTGATGGTTTCCCCGTTCTTTGACACTTATCGCAATTGCGACAGTATTTTCTTGTATCCATTTGTACCATTGGCCACCAGAGTCCATCTTGCAAAATATTGCACACTGTTTCTTTCTTGACATATTGTCCTCCTGAGACACCTACATGTGCTTCCGCCATTATCATTTTATTTCATGATCAAAGACACATCTTCGCAGTATTTCATCCGGTCCCAACTTATAGAGCTGTCCCACGATTAACATGTACTCTGAGGCCTTGACAACTAGCTATTTATTTTTCCATGTTGAATAATCTTCAGGTGCATACCCTGTATTGAGTAAGTGTATAATCACATCGAATTCTTTATCAACAACATCTATAGCAAATAGCTGCACATTCGGTAAATTGTCCTCTAGGCTGGTGGGTTCCTCCCCACTTTCAATTCGTGATAAGTGGTCAGGCCCAACATTTAGTCATCTTGGCTTCACAATGACTTCAAAGTCAAATTCCTGAAATAGGAGGAGCCACCGGCAGATTCCTCTCCCCAACACTGCCTTATTGACCAGGTACTTTAGCGCAGAATGGTCAATGAACATTTTGAATTTTCCATCCAATAGATAATGCCTGAATTTTTGTAGCACATAGACCATTACAAGCCCTTTTCTTTCAGTTGTGGTATAATTTTTCTCTGCCATTGATAGTTTCCTACTTGCAACTGCGACCGGGTGGTCAATTGTGCCATCTCCTGGTTGGGTTCAATCTATGCCAAATGCAATCGATGATGCATCAACATGTACATGGAATTCTTTTTTCCAATCTAGAAATATTAATATTGGTGTAGTAGCCATTTTACCCTTCAGTTTATCAAGACTCTCCTGGCAGTTTTCATTCCACTTGAACTTGGCATCTTTTTTTAGTAGCTTCTCCATTGGGGCAGTTATCTCTGCATACCCTCTTATGAATTTCCTATAATACCCAGTGTGTCCCAATGTGGATGTGAGTTGGGTGACTGGTGTGGGAGGAGGCAAGTCCAGGATAATTTCTACCTTCGTGGGGTCGACCAAGATTCCATCGTGGCATACTACATGGCCCAGCAGCACACCGAATGGTGCACAGAATATACATTTTCTCAAGTTCAATACAATTTGATACTGATAGCACCTATCCAACATCATGCGTAAATTTTCAATATGGTCTCTTACCAGAACCAAGACCGTCCAGTCATCAAAGTATACTTCAAGAAACTTATGAATGAAATCCTTGAAAGTAGATACTACTATTCTAGAAAAACTAGAAGGGGCATTTTTAAGGCCAAAGGGCATTACCGTGTATTGGTAGCATCCCCATTCTGTTACAAAGGTTGTCTTCTATCGATATTCTAGCACAATTCTGACTTGATGGTATCTTGAGAACCCGTCTGTGAATGAGTACATTTCTTATCCACCAATGCTTTCCAAAACCTCATCCATGAAGGGTGTAGGGAATGGATCATACAAGAAGGAATCAGTTAGTTTCATCAGGTCGGCATAGATTCTGACTTCACCTATCACCTTTTTGTCTTGGATGACTATGGGTCTTATCCATTCCGATTATTCAACTGGTTCAATAATTCCTTCCTCCAACATGCGATCTAGTTCTGCTTTTACTTTCTCCTTATAACATGGTTTTAATATGTATGGCCACTGTTTCACTAGTCTTACATCGGGTTTGAGTGGAATTTTCATTTCACCCAAATCCCCTACTATCCCCTTCATTTCCTTGAAGTTTGTCGAGAATAGGTCTTGAAATTCATGTAATAAATCGGTGATTTTGACTATTGTTTCTTCATCCCAGTAGTCTCCAATGTTGGCATATTTTAGATTGTCCTCCAATCCAATGTTAACCTTTTTAATATTTAGCGGCTTAACGAACTGCTCACTAGAAATGCCGCTCCCTTCTACCTCACGCGATCCTTTCGATTCTGGAATATTGATGTTGGTCAGATCATCATCTGGGTCCCCAGAGATATTATAGCATGTCATCCAATGTTGGACTATCTCACAACATTGGTGGGAATGTGCAGCACAAGGTTGAGAATACAAAATCTCCAGTGGGATATCGACGAATATTTTTTCCTTAATAGTTTTTAGCACAATTTCAACTGTAGGTTGTTCATCTGCAAACTAGAATGTGGAAGTGAATTTCTGCAAAACTTCTTCCCATTCCCTTGTCTTCTGGCGCAGCTCCATAGATGCATACCAGCCTTGTGGTACCATCTCAAGAGTATGGATAAAATGGTGAACCCATTCTTGGCGAGGGTAGTTCGAGAACATTGTGGAACATTGTTCTATGTGTTCGATAGCGTCTAATAACCCCGCATGTCTTTGGGTTACAGTTGTAATTTCTTCCCCAAACCTTACTTCTAGCATCCTTTTGCACTGCAGCCATTCAGTTATGTTGTTCTTATGTGTACCCCACCATCGTGTCGGCGTAGCTTTCAATGCAAAGTCTAGTGCATAAAGTTGTTTTGGCTCTATTACCAATTCTTCAAATTCAGTCAAGAACACTGCCAAGTTAGGAAGTCCTTCATATGTGTTTAGTGGTCACAACTGAGTTCCTACTCGTCTGACAGACTTAGTTATCCTGGAACATTTTCTCGACGAGACTTCATGTAATTGGTTATGCCACTTCTCCAGTGCCTCTCCTGATTTTGATGTACATGAACTCTCACATTTCCAACTTAGGTTACCATCTGCAGTAGGATTAATATAGTCTTCCTGAAGGGTGGTTATATTATAGATGGTGTCAAGGTGGTCACCATGCCCTTCGTTGAACATTGGTTCAACATACCTTGGTCCTTCTAGCGGGTTAAGGGGTGCAACAACCTGCATCTCATAATCTTCAAATGATAGGATCCTTCTTTTGAAATTTATGATCGTTGGGTTTTCCATTTCCCAGTCAATCCCAAGCAGTGCGGGGTATGGGGTGGTTTTGTCTACTATATCTATGAATTTGAAGTCCACAAAAGTGCATAATGCTTCGATATCGACTTGAACTTGACTGATCCTACCAACAGGGAGGACCTTTGCTTGATTTGCAAGCCTTAATTGAATGGGGGACCATTCTAAGGGTGGCTTGCCCATTATTTCCCATGTTTGGCGTGTTAAAATGTTCACATCAGATCCCAAGTCGAGTATGATATAGTCCATATCATAATCACCAACTTGCGCGGTCATCCTGAGTTCGTGTCATGTCTTGATCTTGGTATTGATACTATTAACCTTCTTTGGCAGAGGGTCTCCCTCTGGAAGTGTTTCGATCAGTGCTTCCAGTTCTACAATCGCTTCCTTATCCTTGATTAGCACTAAGCAACTTGACAATAAAGGTTTAAGTTTACTAACCTTATCTGCAGTTTTGTCCATACTTGGTTGTTCAAATATCTTATGGAATGTTTCAGGAATATCTTTCACTTGTCATGAGGTAGATGGTTATTCTGCATCAATGAACTATGGACACACATCCATAAATATGTGATTTTGTTCTTGAATGTCAATTGGTGCTTTCTTCTTTGCGGCAGGTCATACATGGGGTTGCGCGTGCATTGCAGGGTCTGTCTACGTAGCTTGGTATGCACCTGTCATAGCACCTCCCCTCATGATCACTGCCACATTGGGTTCTCATGGTTCAACAACTATCATCTATATATTGATATTGGCGTTCGAGTTGGGAGCATTCGGTGTAGGATTTGGTGCAGGGTCTGGTATTGGGTTGGCTATTCCAAGCGCCTGGGATTTCCATTGAGCGATGAGCTATGGAAATTGCTCCACATTGTGATCATGCCTGCAATATCAGCAAGTTCTCGCAGGTTCTCGACAGTCCCTAGCATAATGCCTTGGTACTCTACAATTGTAACATATAACTGGCCCTCTTCCCTGGCCAAATCCTCCTTACCCCCGGCCCCTATAATTTCCACCTCCCCTTTTAGGTGGTTGTAAAAGGTATTGTGGTTGCTATTACTTCTATTGGTATAAGTTATACGGGGCCATATTCTGAAACTGTGGTGCCATCTGAAACTGCTGTGGAGATGGGAATTAAGGTGCAGCCTGAAACTGGTGAGTAGCTTGGAACTATGGTGGGGTCTATTCAATATTTACTTGTTCTTTAGTCTTCATCAAATATGCATCTACCATTTTCTCCCTCGTGAGTTGGTAGGCCCTACAATTCTTTTCTTCGTGGCCTACAGATTTACAAAATTTACAATATAGACTAGTTGGTGTTTGATAGACTATTTGGTGTGCATACCGTCTTGTGCATGAATAGGAAATTAGTGTCCCAGTGTCCTCTTCTTTGGCATATATTACACCAAGGTAATCCTTGGTTGTTCAATGGGTTTGGCCCACCAGATGAGACGTAGTTCATATATGTCAGGAATTCATCTTTTGTATGTCCGTTGGTCCAGCATCGGGTACACCATAGGTCTTCATGTGCTTCTTTTCCCATTTTCATATCTTAGAGTTAAATATTTAGATTAGCCAATTGAGACTGTATCTGTATCATTCTTGTGGCATCGTCCCTAATGGGCGAAGCCTCTAGCTTCATTGCTAACTCCAATGCCTCCATTTGCATTGCGATATTTTGCTGCATGAGCGGTCCTCTTATATGTGGCAGTAGCACAACAATAAACCACTCTTTATGTTGTACATCTGACATTTGGAAAATGACCCTGGTCATCAGCATTTTGAAGCACTGGTCGAAGCCCCATACCATTTCTACTGAAGCATGCTTAATTTCTTTGATCTCGTTAATACATTGGGACTCTGATTGGGGCTTCTGGAACTCTAAGATCATTGCCTATTGAATCTCCTTAAGAGTCTTCTGTGGGGTTCCTGTTGTTGCAACACAAAATTTCATGAACCAATGTAGGGTGCGACCCCTTAAATTTGTGATCATCTGTGCCTTCTTTATATCAGCATTATGTACTAAGAGTACCATCCAGACAACTTCACAAAGAAACCAATGTTGTTTTGGATCTTATGTTCCATTCCCATTAAAGGTGGGTAGTCTAACATCTATCCCCTCCATTAGGGTGGTGCTAGGATTGTTCACTAGACTTCATAAGTTTACAGGATTTATGGGGACTGCTGATGAGATTTCTTATGCACCAATCATGACACTAGGACTGTTAGTGTTCACAAGGGTTCAGGTGAGGGACTTCTAGGTCTTACTCTAAGTGATCTCTCTGGAATATTGTAGTCACGTCCTATTCTTGGTGATTCTGTAGACCCTCCCAATTCTTCTCTCTCAGAAATTGGGCTATACTCCTCCTCTTTGTCATAGGATCCTTCCTCTAGGTATGAATCACATCCATATTCACCCTCCCTGGGAAAGCTATAGGCCCTCCTGCCTCATGTTACCTTTCTCCTCTTTCTTGACCGGAACCTCCTTCTTCTTCTCAAGAATCTAGTGCCTAACTCATCCTAAGAAATTCCTGGGAACATCTCTTCTTACTACCTTCCATATTACTCCTAGATCTTATACAGCATATCCACTCCACAAACTACGTGACTCAACCACCATGACAGTCCCCATATCCATCTCCTTACATTCACCTGTCTCTCATCAACTTTTTCTTCTGCGAACATCAACATTTTAGCATTCAGCCAATCTTCTATATCATCCTTTGTTGGGTGCCGTAACATCTCCTCGATTTAATCAATATGGTCCTGGAAATGGAACCATTTGTTGGAGACTTTCCCCCCCTCATGCAACCCAGGTTCTATGCAGCCCGTCGATCCAACAACTACCCGAGATAGCGGCCTGATAGAGAAAGCCACATCGACAACACCTGCGAAGCAGGAGCAGTATCACCTGAGATATCTCATAGATGGGAAACCACTGAAACCATGTTTCCACGATTGTCGGGGAAGTATATTCCCTTGGTTCACAACCAAGGAGCTCAACGAAGGCAGCAGGGTAGCTGGACGGAGGAATCGGTTCTGCACGAATGAGCATAACTATATGTCATTGTGCACAGCCTGACTTTCCTTTCCACCTCACAGTTGGGGAAACTCGTGCGGCACAGCTAATTCACATCAATTGGATCTATGACTTAATTTAGGATTCATAAAAGGAATTATACAGAATGATATACATTTATATAGTTTCAATTTAGTAAGGCATTCTGTTTATCCATTTACCAATTACAAGAAACTAACAAAAACTGAACCACATTTAACATTATACAGAAAGAAACTAGTAATCAATCACATAAACATTCACCACATCGATCATTCATTTAGACAAAAGAAGAAATGTGGAAACCCATCTGGGAAAAACCACTAAGGTGCTCTTCATCTGGAATGAGAAATGATATAGCACCTTGCAGTCTGTGGGATGCAAACTGATCTTGAGATATGTCTTTAAGTTTAGACTCATAGTTCTCATGCTCTTTATCTTATTTCTCCTAATCTAATGCTACTACCTACAGATCTGCACATAGCCTAGATTGAAATTCCTAGCATCTGCACCACTCTAGTAGAGCTTCCTCATTGCACTATTCTCACTGCCTCCTGCAGATTCCTGATTACCCTTTTATTAGTTCTGGTCTCTGCAACTGTATATGGATCTCATCTATCAAACCTATCCCATAATTACAAATAACAAAAAGCAACCTTCTAACTATTAAATCTCTCCTATTTATAACATTTTACATGACCACACTGGGTCGACTGCTTACAGGTAGTCTTTAACTTTCACCATCAGCCACCCCCTAGGCTACAGCTGTGGTGATCATGACTCGACACAAGGTACTAATGGCCTTACTTACAGCATGCTTCCACTTGTGTGGCATTCGTCGACTTAAGCTGATTTCTGCACCCATGACCGCCCTTTCACTTTTCGGTTGTTTATTATCTGTGCTTGCTTTTCCTATGCCATGCACCTCTCTGATCTTTCTGTGCAGGTCCTCTGGTACCATCATGATATTCCCTTGCCTCCATTGTACGCGTGGTATATCTTCTTTGGTTGCGCGCATGATTTTATATCCTATACTCCTTTCCCAGGCCAACAATCATCTTTAAAACGTTCTCAGAACCTTCTTTCACAACCTGGATTTCACTTTTTTCTTGTTTTCGTAAGATTCCTTCCGCAGTTGTCATATTTTTGCAATTTTATCGTTCCGCAATTCAACTTCCTGCACTGGCCCTTCCATCTTTTGCTTTCTACAATTTCCTTTCCACAAGATCCTTTCTGCATTGGCCTTTCCGCATGAAGATTGCGGAAGTCAGAAAAAAATCTTTCCAATTTTTCGAGCTTCTACCTTTCCACCTTTCCGCTTCCCAAACTTTCCTTTTCGCACTGAAATTTTTGCACTTAACTTTCCACAACGTATTTTCCACACTATGGAAGGTAGAAATCAGAAACTCATTTTTTTAAAGATCCAAATCTTTTCACTTCCACTTTTCCCCACTGGTCTTTCTGCAAGCTCCTTTCTGCATTGCAAAATGTAGAATGGAGAAACTCACCCTTTCCATGACTTCAAATTTTTTCTTTCCGCACTTGCAGGCCCATACTTCCAATCCCGCAACTTTTCACAGATCCTCCGAACTGTTGATCTCCTCCGATTGCGCTTATGATCATTGATCTAATGATCGATTGTGGATATCTTCTTTTGCATTCATTTTATCTTGGAAATATCCAGCGACCATCGATCTATTTCCGAACGCTCCTCAGCCATTGATATCTGATTAACTGTATAACTTCACCTTGTTCTTCTTCCTTTTGCGGTTCTTATCCCCAACCATTGGATCTCGCAGTGGGAAGCTTACTGGCCGCTCATTTCTAAACTATTGCAGAACTTCACTCCTGTCCCCTTTTGCATTTTCACAACGTTTTTTCTAAAATGTCAATATGTTGTGGGATATATCCTGACCATTGATTTATTTACTCGTTGATCATTTGTTTTAACACTTAGCCATTTTTAATATGTCAACTATTGTTTTTCTCTTGTTTTGGTAGATTGATATTTCTCTCGCGTAAAAACCAAATGAGAATCTAACTACATGGTTGGATATCCAGTTCACCAAGAAGTAGGATCATGTCATCTTTATATCTTACTGAAACACACACATATTCTAGAGGACCTTTGAAAATAGTCTTCCAACCTTTTGTTATGACACTTAGACAAATTTCTTAGTCTAATCCAATCTGCCTAAAACACTATTTTGGCAGGTCCATAACTTCTTCCTCAGCTAATTCCAAGACAATCTGAAGACATGGTCAGGTAGAGAAAAAACAAGTCTACAAGACCCCTATGTGTTTCAGGAATTTACTCTAACCCATGATTTAGGGTGGTCATTCTCTTAGACCCTCTTAGACTAGTTTTGACTATTTATCCATACTTAGTCAATTTTTTGATTTTCACCAATTTCCATATTTCACCATAATAATGTCACATCATCTACTTTGTCATCATAAGCAATGTCTCTTACCAATTTTTCATCAATTATGTTGTTCTATGTCATCATATCTTCCATTTCATCATTCATGCCATGTCATCACTACCTTTGTATTTCCTTTGACTTATACTGAGTTCACCTTTTGTCTTTCCTTTGTCTTTCATTGAGTTCACTCTGCCATCATGTCCTTGGTTATTCCTTTGTCATCACTGAACTTCTTTTCACATCAATTACAACTATAATCCATATTTCCAACAATATCCCCTTTTGGCATAGATCGAAACACCTAAACCTTCTCCCCCTTTGATAACAATGACAAAGGATAACCTATTATGCCATTTGTTGTAACTAACTTGATATAGAATTTTCAATTATTCCCTGTACTTATATCAGAGTTCGAAGTGAAAACATACACATGCACACAAAGAGTTTCAAATTAAAACTTCTAGTGATTAGAAGTGAAGGTATAAACACTCAATAACTTGCAGAGTAAATTTTGTTCTTCATTATATTGAATGAGAAGTACAATTGCTCACAGAAGTTGCACTCTTCACTCCTCACTAATTCTTCTATCCTCTTCTTTTGTTTCTCCTCCTCCAATTAACTTGGAATTGTTGTTGATCATACTATTAACATCCTTATTGTAGTGATTCTTTGAGTAAGAACCTTGGATGATGAGTTCATAGACTCCCCCTATCACAGTGCTTCTCCTAAACACATTCCGTCTTCAAAACTGAGATCAAATCCAATTGTGGTAGCTGATACAAAATTTTCACCTCTGCTCTTCTTGTTTTGGTGGAAACTTCATAACATTCTTCTCTTCTTACCAAAATACATTTTTCAAGTATTAATTGCATATTTATGATCTTAACTCCCCATGAGTTTATGATCCCTTCTAATGCTCACGAGAGTTTTATAACAGACATTCAACTTCAGCTCCACCACCATCACTAACTTCTTCTTCAATATATTCATCATGCTTTCCATTATAATAGATGTTATTCTTGTCTACAACACTATTATGATTAACATCAACTTGGGAAACTTCTTTGATGTTTGAAATCTTTGTTTGTTCTTCACCTTTGGAGTCTTCCTTTCTTCTCCACATCTTTCCATGAGGTACCATGCTTACTGAACTTGTTTGTTTCTTGGATTCCTTACTTATATCTTTTCTCTTGATTCTGCACTCAATAGCCTTGTGACCATATTCGTGACAATAGTGACAATAGAAATAGAAACTTCCTTCATTTTTTAGGGATATTTTACCTTCCATCCTCTTCCAACCCTTCCTTTGTTCTTGGAATTTTAATGAAGAATTATTCCTTATCTTACATTCTCTATCCATATGTCCAAAATTATGACATGTATAACAATGACCAAGAAAGATTTCTTGGACCTTGCTTGTCCTTGGTATTTTAAGTATCGTTCTAGTTCTTTCATTATAATGAGATGAGAGGGAAGAATTCTGACTATTCTTCATTGGAATTTTTAGTACATTAGCACAACCTCTTCTATTATTTCTTTCTTGGTTAGTGAGGGAGGGACATTTTGACTTCCTTTCATTGTCATACCCTAAACCAGTTTTATCATTTGATGGTTTCTAGCTCCTCAAGATGTCATCTAAAATCTTTGAACTATTTTCAAACTTTGTTTTAATGGTTTCCTCATCAAGCTTCTTCCTAAGAAAAGTACCTTCTTCTTCAAGTTTTTAGTTTTTTGTATTTTTTCCTTGATCCTCTCATTAATGGTATGCTGGTATTCTAGCTTCTTTATATCCTTTTTGAGGTTAGAAAATTCGTGTCTTAATCTCTCAGCCTCTTACATGTGCTCTTCCAACATCTTTATTTATTTCTTGAAGTTAGAAACTTCCCTTTTTAGGCTCTCAGTCTCTTCCATGCTATCCATCATTTGTTGTCTTGCAATGTACAGTTCTTCTTGGAGTGTCTTGACTTCCTCTTCGTTTGACTTCTGCTCTTCTTGATACTTTGAAAATTTTTCTTCCAAAGACTTGTTCTCCCTCTTGATTTTTCTCAATTCTTAAAAGGAACTTATGAGTTCTATTTCTAATTTCACCTCTCTTTCTACATCTAAATTATCTTTTGAAGTTGATTTATTGTCATGTCCCCATTCCAATAGGTCTAATAGTTGACAGTGTTCACCCACCTACTAGTTCCCTAGGTTGGGGGAGGAGGCATTAAATATTGTAATAAGGGACATATGGCACCCAAGAGAACCTTATTTTATCATTTACACATTAATTTGGATCATACAAATAATAAATATAGATAAAATAAAGTGGCATTCCTTTTTAATGACATTTGGAGGTCCATGGGGGCCTTGGGTGGCTAGATTCCTCCTTACACATGTCATGAATTAATCCCAAATTTTAAATTAAGGGTGATGGAAGGTTATTGGAAGGTTAATATTCATAAAATTACATATCATGAGCCCAATTATTTTAATAGGTGAGTATGAGTAACTCCCCATAGAAGAGGAGGAGTCTAAGAAGAAACTAGGTGCCGTGTGGAGCTAGATTCCCTGTGCTTTATGACAACAATGATGGAATATTCTATAACAAGTCAGACCTGATTTCATACCTGATTGCTGATATATGAAAAATATAACATGAAAGGGCTAAAAATAGCCACCAAGAGGTCTAATTTGGGAGTTATAGGAAACCATTTGAATTTGGTGGAAGATGAAGGGTTGAGGAAAAGGCCAAGTGTCATGGAGGTTACTAAACATCAAGGATGAGGTGGAGGAAGCCTATGGGAATGAATTATACCTTGGGACCTTGTGAGGGTTATAAAAATATTTCATGAGGAATGGAAATTTATTTTGATCATTTGTGAATTTTCCTTTGGCATTTGGAGAGCAATTGCTTGCCCTTCGCACAATGAGTGCACACTTACCCTGCTAGTGAGCCAATTTTGAGAGAGTGAGATTCTCATATAATTTTTTCATGGGAGAGGCCATTTATAAATCTCATTTGGATCTTAATATCATTTTTTATTTAATATAGGATGATTCTTATGTCCGTGATCCATCTTTCCTCCCATTCTTTCAATTTCCACTTCCATATTTCCATGTTTTTCTATGAAAGTGCACTACTGTGAATGGTGGTTGTGCCCCATTGAGTTAATTTTATGCCCAATATATGATATATTATTTATGTCTCTATATTATCCATTTAATATTATCTGTAACTTTAAATCAGAAGAAATACATATGCAAATTTCCACATTTCCAAGCTTTCTTCTGACTAGTTTTCATTGGATGATTTTCCCTTTCAATGGATATTGTGCATCTGATGTGTATTGTGACTTGGGTTGATGTTATATGATGTTATTAATATTTTTAAATTATTTCAATTTTCCATATTCATATTTTTCTTTTCTGAACCATTATATGCACCATTTCTGAGTCGAAGTTGTGCTATATTGTGTCATTTCCCTTAAGCAAATATCACTGAAATTGTGCATACAAATATGAAGCTTTAATTCTCTGTTCCAAAAATATTAACCAAATATAATGAAATTAAATTAATTCTAATTACATTCCCCATACTCTTTTCATAAATTTGGGAGGTTCGAATAGGAGTTGGAGAGTCCTTTCTTCCCACACCATAGGGGGAAATTGCATCATAAATTGCTAGTTAATTTACTCTTTTTGCCCTCATGCCCAATTCAAGTTGCATATTATAATGACCTGTCATAAAAATATCATAGAGCCCATTAAATATTTATAATACTCCCCACATCATTTCCTACCAAATTTGATATCCCCTTGTGCCATTCGAATCCCCAAGAGTCAAGACTAGTTAAGACATTTTTTCCAAAATTTTGCCTTTGTTGGAAATTTTCAAATTGGGACATTACAAGTGGTATCAGAGCATGATATTGGCACATGATAGAGATATCTATTCATGTATCCTGATTCTTACCTTCCTCCATTAGAAAATGAGACTGGAGATCTTAATAGTGAAAGAGAAGAAAGTGAAGAAAGTAATCCTAATTACGAAGAGATTAGGAAATAACTAGGATTTGGAGATATTGAGGGAAAAGAAGTTAATGTAGACCTTATAAAATTAATTATAGTATCTCTTGACACTATGAAAAAACATCTCATCCAAGGGTTTGAATTGATGGCTAGCCAATTTGGGAGCAAGTCAGTACCCAGGAGTAGTAGTAGTACACCCCATGTTGAGGGGAAGACCCATGGAGAAACTATTTTTTTGAATACTGGACCTCATAACAGACCTCATGAGTTCAAAAATAAGAATGGAATTGCAATACCCAAGTTTTTAGAGTCCAAATAAATCCCTTAAACCACCTATTATGTTAGAGAAGCAGTAAATGAGTGGCAACAATTAAGTGAGGAGTGTAGGAAAGTCCTACCTTTTGATCAGTTCATTAGAGATTCTCTTCAGTTCAAGAAAGGAGGAAATGGGAATAGGGAATCTCATATTAACCATGAATTAAAATACACAATGGGAAAAGTAACCATTCCTTCCTTTTATGGTTCCTCACAAATGTATGCTAGTTCTTGGTTGCAGAAGTTAAGTGTATATTTCCAATTAAATCCTATGGTTGAAGAAGATGCATTGAAAATGGCCATTCTACATCTTGAAGGGGAAGCTAGTGATTGTTGGTTCCATGGTATTAAAACATTGGGACATGATAATATTTTATCTTATTATGGTTTCTCAAATTCATTAATGGAGGTATTTGTGAGGAAATACCCTGAACTTCCTTTCAAAGAACTAACACAATTGAAGCAAGTAGGAACTCCTGAAGCATATATGTTAGAATTTGAAAACCTTTCAATAATGGTTTCTGATGTATATATGTCTATGTTGGTTTTATTTTTTACTTAAGGGTTTAAAAAACCTTTTATAGGGCTATTGAAATCCCACAAGCCAACCAAATTGAAGGATGCCATGAATTTGACAAGGGATTTGCAAAAATTGTTGCCAAGAACCAAATATACTCGTAATCCAAATTTCTCTTCCAAGTTCAAGGAAGGTAATAAACCATGGAAAATGAAATCCCATACCAAATAAAATAAAGGAGGATCAATTAAAGAAGAGATTAGAAGAAATAAACTATGTTTTACATGCCAACAACCTTGGGTCCCATGACATAGATGTGCCAAGGGGAAGGCACACTACATTGAAGTTTTTTATGAAGATGATGAAGAGGAGGAGGAGGAGGGAGAGGAAAAACTTGAAGCACAATAATAAGGGTATAAAACAATAGAATAAGAGCAACCCACTCCTGATACAGGAAAAATTGCAGCACTTTTGGGTGTACCTAGATTCCACACCTTAAGGCTTAAGGGCAGCATACAACGCCAAAAGGTCATGATTCTAGTGGATGGTGGAGCCACTAAAAAATTCATATATGCAGCCTTGGTGAATAGGATAAATTTAAAAGCTAAAAATTTTGATGGTTTCATAGTCATGATTCCAGGTAACAATTCTATGGACTGCACTAAATGGATTCCAAAGCTTCAGGTTACTCTAGGAAATCAAACTATCACTGATATTTTTTATGTAGTGAATGTGGATAATAATAATGTGGTTATGGGAGTACAATAATTGTATTATTTAGGGCAAAATACAGTGAATTATCAAGTCCCTAAAGTAAGGTTCAAAAATCCGGAAGGGAAACCCATCTTGTTGAGGGGAATGCACACTTACCCAAATCAAGTAGTGTCTTCTCAGAGCATGAGGACTATCTTGAGGCATGGAGATATAGAGTGGGATGCTGAATGTTTAATTACATCTACTAAATCCCACTTGAACATTTCCAAGAATCCTAGGGATATAGAGCAACTATTGAGTAAGTATGAGAAGGTTTTTGGATACCTTCCCCCAGGAAGACCCCCCGATAGAGATGTTGAGAATAGCATTGAGTTAGAGATAGGAATGCAGACTATCAATATTCAGCCTTATAGGAATCCCAAAAGGAATCTATATGAGATTGAAGAGGGTATTAAATAACTCTTGGAGTTGGGTCTCATAAGGCCTAGCTCTATCCCATTTGCTTCTTTAGTTGTTATGGTAAAAAAGAAAGATGGAACCTTGAGAATGCACATTAATTTCAGAGCATTAAAAAAGAAGACAATAAATAATGGATACCCCATCCCAAGGATTGATGAGCTCATGGATGAGCTCCATGGGGCCAATTTATTATCAAATATTGACCTTAGATCAGGTTATCATGAAATTCGAATGAGATAAGAGGACATACCAAAGATTGCTTTTAGATGCCACTATGGTCACTTTGCGTTTGTTGTCATGCCCTTTGGCTTGAAAAATGCACTAGACACATTTCAATAATGCATGAAAAACATATTCCCCAAGAAACTTTGTAATTTTGTACTTGTTTTATTTGATGACATTCTTATTTACAGTAAAACTTGGAAGGAACACTTGCATCATCTAGAAGAGGTATTACAAATTATGCATGATCAATCTTTGTTTGCTAAGCTATCAAAATGTGAGTTTGGTTTGAAATAAATCTTATATCTTGGACACATAATTTTTCGATATGGTGTAAAGGTGGATATGGAGAAAATAATATCCATTTTAGAGTGGCCTTGTCCCAAAAGTCTCACTGAATTTAGAGGATTCATTGGAATTTGCACCTAGTATAGAAAGTTTGTCAAGGGGTTCTCCCAACTCACTTCACCTCTCATTGATTTGACAAATAAATATTCTTTCCAATGGCATGAAGGGGATGAAAAATGTTTCCAAATGATGAAGGAGGTAATAAGAAATTTTCATACTCTAGCATTGCCTGATTTTTCTAAACCATTTGTCTTGGAATATCATGCATCATGAGAAGGCATTAGACAAGTCCTAAAACAAGGAAAACACCCAATAGATTTTGAGTAGGAAGATACAGCCACATAAGAGGATTTAATCCATATATGATAATAAATACTTGCCATCATGCATGATTTGATCAAGTTTATACAATACTTGGTGGGAAATAAATTTGTAGTCAAAACTGATCACAATAACTTAAGGTACTTCCTCACTCAAAAGGATTTAAATTAAAGGCAGAAAAAGTGGGTGATTAAGATTCAAGCATTTATATTTGATATTGAATATGTGAAGAGGAAAAATAATGTGGTATATGATGCATTTTTAATGTCCCAAATTTGGCATTGGGTCACAATGGCCAAATCACATTTTCCATATTCATGAAAGTTGTCAAATGGATGCTAAAAGTCAAATAATTGACAAGGAGGAAAATCACTAGCTTCCTAGGTTGGGGGTGGAAGATTTGAGATTTGGAATAAGGGGGATAATAAATGATGTTTAGACATTATAAGGGGATAAATATTTAATAATTTATCTTATTAAATAAATACAAGAGAAAATGGAAGTGGCAATAGAGCATGAAGACACATGGAGACTATGGGGCCCACACTAGCTAGAATTCCTATGTTAAATGGTATCTTTCTCTTGCAAATTTGAATATATGAGAAGTATAATGTTATTGTATGGATTATAATGTTAATATAATTGTCCATATACTTCATAGGTATAATTTAGGATGAATTTTAACTTACATGGGAGAGGAAGAGCCAAATGGGAGTTTCATGGACACTTGGCTAGATTCCCCTTACATTTATGACAGCTATGACACCAATGATGGAGATTCTATGAAAATTATGACCCAAGTCATATATGAAGGCTGAAATAATGAAATAATGACATTTAAGGCCTGAATAGAGCATATTGGAGGTCGAAATTGGGAGTTGGACAAGGCCAAGAGGCTCGTACTCAAATTTGGGAGAAGAGAGAAGGTGAAGAGAGAGGCCACATGGCATAGCATGAGGAACCACACCAATTCGACTTGGATTTGGCTTATAGATGGATTTGTAACCTTAGAATACCAATAATGTTTATAAAATACAGGGATCAGCCATGAGAAGAAGCTTTTTCTCATTTGTGAAATTGTCATTTGTGAATTGCGAGAGCTAGTGGATGACTAGTTTTCTTGCTTAAGCCAATTTCGAGGGTGAAAGATTCCCATCCTAGTTAGTGTTTGGAAAGGCCACTCAGGTATTTCATGGATATTTAATGGATTCTTATTTTCAGGAGTAATATATAGTAAATAATTTTTATTCTTCTATTGCAGCACTCTCTCTCAACCATTTCCAGTTTTCACACCATATTCATGCCAATGGAGGGATTGCGCTTTGGGTGAGCTATTGATCTCTTTGGGGAAGATTATATTGATAATTATCTTATGTTATGATTTATATTCTATGTATTTCATTTTTATGATACTCTCAGGTCGAAATACCCAAAATAATTCATGTAAAAATTTTAAACACTAAAGAAATAGTGTCATTTCCCCACTATCTTGTTGTGAACCATTGCAATGCTGATGATTTTCGAATTGGGAGAGAATTTAATTTTAATTTTATTATTGGAATCATTTAAATATTCTGTTTTATTTATTCTCATAATTTTTCAAGTCGAAATTCCTAATATTTGTCTGTCAAAATGACTTTTAATGAGCAAACAATGACCATTTCCACTCCATTTTGATATATGCCATGGTAATGCTTATTATTTAGAATGGAGGAATGTATATATGATAAATGTATGATGGATGGACTGAAATTAATGTGTATTTAAATTCTCATGTTCATTAATTAATCATTGGAAGCCATTTTACTCATTTTTATTGCATTGGGAGAAGATTTGGTGCATTTTCCCCAAGGGTCGAAATTGTGACTTGGGGGTTGTTTTGGAAAGAGTCATAAAAGACTGTATAAACTAAAAAATTATGAATATGAGACTTTTAAAATGTACCTTACACATACCCATCCTCTATTCATAAATTCAAGTGACTTTGGGATCATTTGTGAATCCATTTCCGGCAATTACCCAGGGGGAATTGGAGCTGCAATTTGCTAGTAAAGAATCCAACTTTGAACAGAACATTAATGAAAGTTTGTAGAAGTAATTGGGAGGTAAAAAAACATAAATTATCATGATATGTAATTTATATTATCATTCATGTACCTTTATATAAAATTTGGAAGCATTTGGGTCAATTTGGAGGTCTAGACATCAAAACTAGTCAAGAGCCAAAATTGTGAAAAAATTGGAAAATTGGGCATTTTAATAAAATTCCAAAGAAGGGAAATTACAGTGGTATCAAAGAATGGTATTTGAACCTATTTAATTTATGGATGGTATACATGAATTGAATAAATTCATTAAGCCTTGTGGTGATGATATGTCCAAGCAGGTTAAGCAAGCATTCAAATTGGCACATAAAACTATTCATTGTGAAGACCTTAATGATTGGTTGAAGGAATTTATAATAAATAATTCAAATAATAAATCATTAAGGAATAAAAATCAATGCACAAGTAGGGAGGAGACCAAGGAGCTACAAATTTCTGTGGGTGATGAAGAAGAAAAGGCATTACATGAAGAGGATCGAAATTCACTCCCAAATGACTTTGAAAAAGATGAGGAAACATCACATGAGATGGAAGAAGAGTACCTTGAAACTATTGAATATCATTCTGAAACAAATTCTACTATGGACATGGACCAAATACCATCTATTGATGTATGCTTGAACTATGAAGGAGTACCTACTGATGGGTTCTCACACCTCTACGTTGGTGACATAGAGATCAATTTTGAAAGTGTTGCTGCAAGCCAAAATTCCATTAAAACTGAAAATGAATACCTTGTAGCAGTTGAAGAAGAATCAAGATCAACTTCCTCATCACCACTTGAGCTTCATGAATTTGTTCCAAGCAAGAAGGAAAAAGATGAGGATGTTAATTTTCAAGATCCTCATTTTCTTGAAGGGTCCTTAAAGATGAATGAAAAGAAGATCCAAGAGACCCTTAGCATACTCCATGACACTCAAGCATTGGTATACAATTCTTGTTGGAGAGCCACTTCCTTGGAGGATCCATCCTTCCTTGAAGACATGGAGAAGATCCAAAGAGCAATGTGCAACATAAAAGATCGTAAAATGGTAGATTGTTTGGAGGATTATCATGACATGGTAGATCATGAGAAATTTGCAAAATTGAATGTAATTGACGTATTTGAAGATGTGATTGAAGAGATCCAAACACTTGATGTGGTTGAAGAGGAACTTGAATTGTATCTTGATGAAGGGTATGCAATTTTTAAAGAAGAACATGATTCCTCTACATTGGAACCAATATATGATAAAGGTTTCACACTCTTGAAGGAGATATATAATCCTACCCTTGTGGATACTTCACATTATGCCAATTTTCACTTAATGATCATTTGGGTGAGTTGGTTCTTTCTCTTACATCCTACACTTCTAAATTTTGCAGCAGTCATCCTAATGAAGTATGGGTGAAAGGTTTATTTTTTATGGTGCCACATGAAGAGCATGGACATTATATTTCTCCTTTTGATGATGTAATTATTAGAGAACCATCTTATTTACATTTGCAGAAAAATCCTTGTTTACATTATGATTATACACATCTACATGGGTTCACCTATGATGTTCACTTGAGTCACTTGGAGACTCATGATTTTCCTTGCTCCTTGCCTATTATATTTGATGTTGGAGGAACTTCATCACACACTTTGGTGAAGAGATATGTGATTGAAGAACATTCTTATTGAAAGAAAAATCCTATGTAATTTCATGATGATATACATATTCATGGGTGTATTGATGAGACTTCTTTGATCCACTTGAAGTCTTCATGTTTTCTTTGCTCATTATTTGGTTCATATTTTGGTGGAGGTTCTTCATTCACTCCTTGGATGAAAGAACACATGGCTGATTATATTGATGCAAATTATATATCTTTGGAGAAGAATAGTGTGACATGGGATCCTCACCTATGTCATTGTAGCAGATTTGATTGGTCACTTGAAGCTTGTATGCACTTGGCAAATGGTAGTCTACTCATTGGGAAGTATAAGCACTTTCATGATTTATTGGTGAGGCACCTCCTTGATGTACATTATTATTATGTTTTTATATAATTTTATTATATATATTATGCACTTATGATGTTTGGAAGAATGCATACAAGAAAATGGGATCCAAGAATTCTCTTTTCAAATGGTATGGGTTGGAGAGCATTCTTAATTATTGGAGTGCAATGCAAGCAATGGGACCCTGGTATAGTTTTTAGTCTGATTGATTTCAAATTCTTTGGGAAACAAGAAGTATGAGAGATGGATTCCCCACTTAATAAGGTGATGTTAATCAGACTATTTCAGCAGAAATCATGGTGGTTCCTCTCTAAAATATTCATGGAATCTCAAAGACTCAAAGTGGGAAGCTTAGTGGCAACTTCAAAGAATCATACAGAAAGCAGGTTCTTCAACAACCATGTTTGAAATTGCTTGAGGACAAGCAATATTGGGAAGGGAGGATTTGTAATGTCCCAAATTTGGCATTGGGTCACAATGGCCAAATCACATTTTCAATATTCATGAAAGTTGTCAAATGGATGCTAAAAGTCAAATAATTGACAAGGAGGAAAATCACTAGTTTCCTAGGTTGGGGGTGGAAGCTTTGAGATTTGGAATAAGGGGGATAATAAATGATGTTTAGAAATTATAAGGGGATAAATATTTAATAATTGATATTATTAAATAAATACAAGAGAAAATGGAAGTGGCAATAGAGCATGAAGACACATGGAGACTATGGGGCCCACTCTAGCTAGAATTCCTATGTTAAATGGTATCTTTCTCTTGCAAATTTGAATATATGGGAAGTCTAATGTTCTTGTATGGATTATAATGTTAATATAATTTTCCATATAATTCATAGGTATAATTTGGGATTAATTTTAACTTACATGGGAGAGGGAGAGCCAAATGGGAGTTTCATGGACACTTGGCTAGATTCCCCTTACATTTATGACAACTATGACACCAATGATGGAGATTCTATGATAGTTATGACCCAAGTCAGATATTAAGGCTGAAATACTGACATAATGACATGTTAGGCCTGAATATAGCATCTTGGAGGTCGAAATTTGGAGTTGGATAAGGCCAAGAGGCTCCTACTCAAATTTGGGAGAAGAGGGAAGGTGAAGAGAGAGGCCACATGGCATAGCATGAGAAGCCACACCAATTCAACTTGGATTTGATTTATGGATGGATTTGGAACCTTAGAATAACAATAATGTTTATAAAATACATGTATAATACATGATAAGAAGCTTTTTCTCATTTGTGAAATTGTCATTTGTGAATTGTGAGAGCTAGTGGATGACTAGTTTTCTTGCTTAAGCCAATTTAGAGGGTGAAAGATTCCCATCCTAGTTGGTGTTTGGAAAGGCCACTCAGGTATTTCATGGAGATTTAATGGAGTATTATTTTTAGGTGTAATATATATTAAATAATGTGTATTCTTATATTGCATCACTCTCTCTCAACTATTTCCAGTTTTCACACCATATTCATGCCAATGGAGGGATTGCGCTTTGGGTGAGCTATTGATCTCTTTGGGGAAGATTATAATTCTAATTATATTGTGTTATTATGTATATTATCTGTATTTCATGTTTATAATACTCTCAGGTCAAAATACCTAAAATAATTCATGTAAAAATTTTAAACAATGAAGAAATAGTGTCATTTCCCCACTATCTTGTTGTGAACCATTGCAATGCTGATGATTTTGAATTGGGAGAGAATTTAATTGTAAATTTATGATTGGAATCAGTTAAATATTCTCTTTTATTAATTATCATAAAGTTTCAAGTCTAAATTCCCAAATGTTGTCTGTCAAAATGACTTTTAATGAGCAAACAATGACCATTTCCACTCCATTTTGATATATGCCATGGTAATGCTTATTATTTCGAATGGAGGAATATATATATGATAAATGTATGATGTATGGAATTTAATTAATTTTTATTTCAATTATAATTTTGATTACTTAAGGATTGGAATCCATTTTACTCATTTTTATTGCATTGGGAAAAGATTTGGTGCATTTTCCCCAAGGGTCGAAATTGTGACTTGGGGGTTGTTTTGGAAAGATTCATAATAGAATGTATAAAATGAAACATGATGCATATGAGAATTATAAAAGGTAAATTAAAAATAAACAACCTCTATTCATAAATTAAAGTGACTTTTGGATCATTTGTGAAGCCATTTCCGGCAATTACCCAAGGGGAATTGGAGCCCCAATTTGCTAGTAAAGAATCCTACTTTGAAAAGAACATTAAAAAAGTTTGTATAAGTAATTGGGAGGTCAAAAAACATAAATTAGCATGGTATTTAAGTTATATTATCAGTCATGTACCTTCAGAGAAAATTTGGAAGCATTTGGGTCAATTTGGAGGTCTATACATCAAAACTAGTCAAGAGCCAAAATTGAGAAAAAATGGAAAATTGGGAATTTTAATAAAATTCCAAAAAAAGGGACATTAAAGCATTATCTAGAAGACCTTATATCACTCTCATGAATGTATCAGAAAATTGGAAATCCACATTAGAAGTAGAGTATGCCAAAGATCAATTTTCTTATGAACTTTTTAATGGGACTAAAAATGATGATATGTATAAGGTATTGGAAGGAATCATATACTACAAAGGTAGAAACTATTTGGTACCTAATTCAAGTTTGAAGGAGGAAATTTTAAAAAAGGCTCATGATTATCCTCTAGTAGGTCACCGTGGTTTCTTCAAAACATACTGAATGTTGAGGCAAATATTTTCATGGAAAGGTGTTGTGACCCTGCTCAACAGCCTTAAAAAAACATATTTCATCAAACAAAATCCCATTTTGTTTTGATGAAATGTTCAAATTTTAAAGGGACAAATATAATGAATTACCAGCTACTGAGAGGGTGGCCTTCCTTGAGCTACTGATTCAGTGAAATTCCATATTTTTGAAAAACCTTTGTGAACTATATTAGATTAACGAAATCACTATTATGAAGTTATTATTTTGGGTGGATTTATACTTAAAAAATCAAAGGATGAGTATTATGATTCCCATACCTGTTATCGTCATCCTAGTCTTGAATCTTATCCAAAACATTATAAATTGATTTTATTGTTTGAATTTTGTTACTATAATTATTTATAAGGTTACGATATTGGAATAGTTGATCTTGGTATGGTCTGTCACATTATTATGGATTTCATGTGTAGTCTGATTAATGGTTATCAATGGTTGGGTATTTATAACTCTGATAAAGCCTAGAGTGTCCAAGGACATATGTTTTACATGCCATATCCTAAGTTTACCTTTTTTATTACAAACCATAGTCAATGTCACCATAGCAATTTAATGTCGATTGTGATATGGTTTATATTGCAAAGTCTAGTTTCGACGTGATGGTTTGTATTATGTTGTATTGTCCACCAACTTTGAAGGGTAAGTCGAATCTACGGTAAGGGTGATATGTATTATGGTTTATCGTCAGATCAATTTATGTCGTCGCCTCCAATTCTGATCCACCTGTTGCGAAGTCGATATGGTATCATTACACTGGTACTGAACCCTGTCCATCATGTTTAAGTCCCAGTACTTGTCCTCCATCGTAGCTATCTGTCAATGGAACACATGTTTCATGTATAGTGAAGGGCTTCATATCATTAATGCTAGATTAATAATGATAACATGAGTTATCTGGAGTCTTCGACCGTCATTCCTCATTAATCGATTACCTCTCTGAGCGATAATGTCTTCGTTTATGCCGAACTTGCAGGGGTGTAGTCTGCGTTTGTCCATGGCTTATTTTTCTTATCACAAGGTTAAGTTTCATTACTTGTTCTTGCTCAGTATTTACCTGGAGTGCTCGTTCTCTAATTTGTTGTCTTGTGCCGAGTTGTGGTATTTGTTCTGTGTGTAGCTACGTGCCTTGACATGATCGGTTATGGCGCCGGTGGTGAGGGTCGAGCCTTGCGAAATGAAATTGCTGGATTCAAACCCTGAGCTGTTAGCAAAGGTCGAGGTTGTTGGGTGGATGCCGTTTATAAGGAAATTATTGGATTTGAACCCCGAGGTCACGAGGGTTTTTGCTGTGTCATTGGTTGATTTTCAAGCTGAAGTGGGTGATCTCCGTTTTCGGGTGGATGAGCGATCAGTGGCGCTTGCCACTGGTTTGTCACTGACCGATGAGAGGTGGTTTAAATATAAGAGGATGGACATTACTGAGTGGCGTCAGCTACTAAAGAACCCTTGTCAAGAAGTATCGTTCCGCAGTGGAGTAGCTCGCAAATACTTCAAAAAGGAATGGTGCTCGATTCTGGATTTAATCCACAGATACCTCACTTCTGAAGGTCGCTTGTCTTCAGCGTACGTCTACCATCTCACGTTAATGTCTGCATTTATTGGTTTTCCTTTGAATCTCACTTATTATCTAGTGAAAAGTCTGTTTAAGATGTCTGCTACAATTAAAAAGGGTCCTAAGCATGTTAGTCATAGTCTCTTTCACCATGGCTTAGTCTGCATGTTAATTGATAAGGAGATGTCGAAGTCAAATCGGTCCTGGGATGAGTTCGTCGAGTCCAATGGATTTTCGGCCTTCTGCCATTGTTAGCTTGACAACCCTGAGGAATGCAACAAGCATAAAGAGCCGAGTCCAGTTTCAGTCTCTTCTTTACGTAAACCCCTGTCTAACACTGGCCGTATGAGTCCTGAACCTTGCAATGATCCTGTGTCTACTCCAGTGAGAAGCGCTGGTACTCCTCTGGTTTCTAAACGCGTGAGGAGATTTTCATCTCTGTCACCGATTACGCCACAAAACAATATTGATAAAATTTGCAATCGTGGAAGAGACAGAACGAAATCCAAGTTGGTGGGTAGATTTACTAGGAGCATGGAAAAAGGTAATACTGTCAAAACCCCCGTGACTGATAGTGTTTAGGTTGAGACTGTTGTCATAGATGATGAAGAAGCAGATCTTCCACTGCCTGTTAATGATAATAATATTCAGACTGAGTTTGTTTCGAACCTTGTTGATGAGACTCCTCCTGTGATTGGTAAGGATATTCCTGTGTTCGATAAAGACGTTCAGGAGGATCCTGTTAATTATCTTCCATCTAAAGAGAAGTCTGTAGAGACAAGCTCGCTTGTTTTTCGTGAAGTTGGGGATATGATGCACCCAAGGATTTTGTTTTTGCTATCTCTAGTTCTTAGGACTTTTTATCTTTAGATATTAGATGTATTTAAGGGGAGATAGCATGTGCGATAGGGGGGTCGATAGTTTGGGGAAAAGAGACAACAGGACTGCGGTTTGATCTTCTGTAACTCGAGATAGTTTCCTGTCAGCAGATACAGTCTTTAAACTGGTGATAACTTATATGTATGTTTACATTTTTATGCTTTGCACATGTGTTTATGCTATCCCTGGTCTTGTTACTGCTTTTCTATATCATTCATGTTTGTCATAATCTCTTTTAAGAAATTGTGCAAATATATTATATATGACTATTGACTTATGCTGATTATCGATCTGTTAATGAACGCCATGTTGTAAATTGATGACTGACATCGTTACGTACGTGGTTTACACGTCTATTGTATGATCTTGGTGATTTCTAAATTTATTTCGAAGATATTCAAGATTATTGATAGTCCTGTTAGCAGATCTGATTTCAGTTTAAATTTCGCATTGCTCATGATCAGGATAGTACGTAGGTTAGGATAATATGTTTTTCTTTTCTATTAATTATATTGTTAAAAAATCTATTTGAAACAGATGTTTATACTCATGTCATATTCATATTATTCTTTTCATTTTTGATTAATGTATAGATGTATATAATGTATCCTTGTTATTAATCAAGCTTGTTAATAGTTATTTAATTTTTCATCTTTGTAATATAAACTGATTTAAATTAGTTGATTAATACTATAATTAATAACATTTGTTAACTTGTACAGACATAGGTACATATCTGATAAATAATCAGTAGTGTTAGATCTATCTCTTAGATTTTTATATAGTTTGACTTTTAGGCTAATAGAGCCTTTAAACCTGTCGGGAACAACCATCCCAAACAGCTTGGAGCCTGCTTTAAGGATCCCGGTCTGGGTTGTCTCCCCCATTGCGTGCATAGTCCTCTATGCTCGTCAACAATGGCGCTAGAAGGAGGGCCAGCCTAGGCAAATGCCTGATGAAAACAATCCTGTAAACAAAGTTAATCATCCTATCACCCCTCAAATACAGTCAACTGCACAACCACGCTCTCACCGTTCATCACAATTGAATGAAACCCCAGTGAGTGACTCTGTTCGAAATCTGATCTCTTAGTTCAACTCTCCCGGTATTCACCTACCTGAAGAAATTGAACAATACGAGCAAGCCATAAACGAATCTCGTAGAATTTTAACAAGGGCTTATTCAAATCTCACTGGGCACCAGCCCACTGAATTACCTCTTCCGCAGATCACCCGGCCTCGCACTTGTCATCCTAAACCTGTCTCGAGAGAACAAGAGCAGTCTTTAGGTTCCTTTCCCGATCTTCAAATACAACAATATCTAACAGGCACCAATCAGCCTTCCTCTTCTTCAGGACCACCTGATTCAGGAGGGTCTGGTCAACCACCATCACCACCTCATTCACCTCCTCATATTCTTCAAACACCACCTTCACCGCCTCCAACTTCAAGAAACATGGCAGGTGTAAATCCCCCAAAGCCTAATGCTAATATTCCATGGTTAGCTCAGGATGCAGTGGCTGCCCCAGGTGATCAACATCCTTTACCTAAGCATCCTAAGAAGTTGTTACCCAAGTTCAACCCTGAGTCGAAAGAGCAAGAGAAAGATCATGTCAAGAAGTTTATGTTAGCTGTTCGGCTCCTGGATGTTGAACATGAAGATGTAGTCTGTCGGATTTTCCCTTATACATTTGAGGGTAAAGCTTCGACGTGGTATTTTTTGCTTACAGCTGGTTCTATTACTAGCTGGAACGAATTCGACCTCGCTTTCATGAACAAATTTGGAGATGACAAGACTCCAGCTGCCTTGGTGCTAGAATTGTCTAGAATTCACATGGAAACCAAGGAGAAGGTCAAGGATTTCAACCAGTGATTCCTTACTCTAAGAAATAGGATCCCTGCTGCTTCAAGGCCAGCTGAGGATGTCACCATTGAATTTTACACTTCAGCCTTGCTTGTGTCAATGGCCATGTTTGTCAGACAAAAGGCCAAACTTACCCTTGCTGAAAACTTTGAAGAAGCAATTAAGGTTGAGAAAGATATGTCTGCCATAAAAGCAAATCCTAGAGTAGACATAGATTCTGCATCTTCTTCTCGTAAGAAGACTAATAGTCCTACCAATAACACAAACCCTGAGAAAAAAGGTCAGGATTCATTAGACCTAGATAGCCTCCAAAGAGTTATTAAAAAACTGTCTAATGAAATCATTGATTTAAAGAAAGGCACTTCTGAAAACACTCCTCCTAAAGAACCATCTAGACAACCTTTCAGAAGGCCATTCCCGAATACAGCTCCTAGACAGATTCTGCCCTCTGAAGCTAATAGTATTGATGAATTAATAGTTTCCTCAAATTATTAGTTTCAGGTCTAGAAACATCAGCTGAAAACGAAACTCAATCTTCAGGACAGAGTTCTGAAGGTACACAAGACAAAGATAATGACACAGAAGATAAACCTCCTCAAGTTATCAGCCATTTCTGGGATACATCAGAATTGAATGATGATGAAGATGTAGGTGTTGTCAATGTTAACCAGCATCAATATAACACTAGAAGCAAGAAAGATCAACCCTTAGGGGAACCTTCTAGTGACTTCCACAGAGAATAGTTCAGCTGCTCAAACAAAAACTCAACCTGCAAATAGTAAATCTGCACCCTCTCTTGATTTAGAATACGATTTGATTGAAGATTTAAAGAAAATCAGGGCCAATATCTCTATCTATGAACTACTTAAGTTACCAGTGATTAGGGATAAAATGATGCAAGTGGTGTCTCCAAGTAAAAGTGGAAAAACTCCTTCAATTCAAAACAACTCTGCTAACACTAAAGAAAACCTAACAAGATCTTCAGTCAATGCATCATCCATAGGAAAGAAATCTGATTCTTCAAATCCACCTTTTTTACTTACATTTGAAATATGCAATCATAAAGTGCACAACTGCATGATAGACTCATGGGCCTCCAAAAATGTTATGCCATACTTTGTATGTAAAAAACTTAATGCTGTCCCTGTGCCTTGTGATACGAGTATCGTACAGCTTGATCATTCAAACGTAAAAGTAATAGGTAAGTTGAAAGAGGTGCTGATAAGGTTAGCTTCAAATCCTCAAGTCCATTTTATCATTGATATAATTGTAGCAGATATCCCAGAAGCGTATGGCCTATTTCTCAGTAGAGATTGGTCTGAGAAACTGAAGGGATATTTTGCTACTGATTGGTCACACTTATGGATATCTCATAATGGTCGCCTGAATAAAATCAGAATTGATCAGGAACGCTATATGAAGAATACCATCACTGAATTGGATGATTCGAATGAACCGGTATTATTCACCGATAGCATAATGGGCAACTATATGGCAGACTCTTTCTTTGGGGATTTGGAAGTTGAAACTTTATCAATAACAGGTGCAGAACAACAGTCTGAAATTAGCCATTTTTCGCAATTTACAGATGAAATTCCTGTCCCAAATGCGGCACACTTAGATCTGAACAATGGTATTTGGTGTTTATATCTCAACGGATCTAAGTCAAAAGAAGGGGCTGGTGCAGGTTTCTTGCTGATAGACCCCTATGGGAAAAGATATTTCATTGCCTGCAGGTTAGAATTCAAATGCACCAACAATGTGGCTGAATACGAAGCTCTGATTCAAGGCCTAAAAAAAGCAATTGACCGGGGAGCCAAAGCTTTGGTAGTGTTAGGGGACTCTGAGATAATTGTTAGACAGGTACGTAACACTATACATTGCATTGCTGGACACCTGAGAAATTATCAGGCAGAGGTATGGAATTTACTATTAGCATTTGAGGCCTTTAACATAAGTTCCATCCCTCGTTATCTAAATCAGGAAGCTGATCTTTTAGCTAATGTTGCTTCAAGGTTAATTCCATCCGAAGGAATGCTTACTGATTCTTTCTCGGTTGAATTGCTTTTCAGATCTTCTATACCCGACAATATAGCAAACTGGAGAGTCTTCGACAACGATGAGAAGTTGATCAATTTTCTAACTTTGAAGGATACTTTTAAGGATGCGGTCATTGACGAAATGACTCACGATGAGGATCTATATAATTTTGCGGTAATCCATAAGCCTTTCTCAATTTAGGAATCTCTCAATCAGGTTAGTGCTCTTCCCAGATCAATAATCAAACTTGAGAAATTATATGACTTGGAGGATAAATTTAAAGCTGCAAGGAATTGTAAAACTAATAGCTCCATCATGCAATTTGACATTGTAAATCTAGGTACTGAACACAACCCTCAATGTGTAAATCTGGGTAGTACATGTACTCCCCAGGAAAAAGTAGCCTTCATTAAACTCTTCAATGAGTTCAAAGACATATTTGCATGGACATATGACGACCTGAAAACGTTTGATCCTAATATAATGCAACATGTCATTCCTATGAAACCAGAGGCTAAGCCTTTTCAACAGAAATTGAGGAAAATGCATCCTAGCCTAGAACCAGCAGTCAAGAAGGAGCTGAATAAACTCCTTGCCGCCAGAATAATTTTCCGAGTTCGGCATGCACAGTGGGTGGCAAATCTTGTCCCCGTTAGAAAGAAAAATGGTGATATCAGGTTATGCGTCGATTTCCGAAACCTGAATAAGGTTTCAGAGAAGGAAAATTATCCTGTTCCTCCAATGGAGAAAATCTTGCAACAGGTCTCTGGATATGAAATGTTTTCACTTCTAGATGTCTTTTCAGGGTACAACCAAGTGTTAGTATCCAAAGCTGACCAGTTGAAAACAACCTTTAGAACTCCTTGGGGAACCGATGCCTATAGGAAGATGCCATTCGGTCTAATAAATGCCAGAGCAACATTTCAGAGGGAAATGGATATCGCCTTCAGAGGTCTGATCGGTAAGTTTGTCGTTATTTATCTTGATGATATTACTGTCTTTTCAAAAAACAGAACTGATCATTTAACTCATCTCAGGAGAGTTTTTGAGCGTTGCAGGAAGTATGGGATTTCTCTAAATCCTAAGAAATCTATATTTTCCGTCACAGAAGGTAAGTTGCTGGGTTTTGTTGTTTCTAAACAAGGCATCAATATTGACCCAGAACATACCCGTGCTATATCACAGATTTCGATGCCTCACTCAAAGAAGTCTATGTAGTCATTTCTTGGGAAGATAAATTTTGTTTCTAGATTTATTCCTGGGTTCACAGAAATTGTTAGGCCGCTTCAGAAAATGATCAAGAAAGATGCTGATTTTAAATGGTCTACTGATGAGAAGAAATCTTTTCATGACATCTTAAAATCTATTGCTGAAGCTCCTACTCTAACTAGCCCAAATTTTTCCAAACCTTTCATTTTGTATACGTTTGCTTCTGATTCTTCATATGCTGCTGTTCGGACACAGAAAAACCACGAAAATAATGAAGCTCCTATTGCTTTTACAAGTTCTAGTTTGAATGGTGCAGAGTTGAACTACCTAGAAGTAGACAAGCAAGCTTTCACTGTTTTCAAATTTGTCAAACATTTCATGCCTTACTTGCTGAAGTCTCACACCAAAGTCATTGTACCATATTCTGCAGTTAGAAATCTCTTGGTACAAAAGGATCTTGGTGAAAAACGAGCACATTGGGTTACAGCACTTCAGGAATATGACCTGGAAATAAAACCTTTAAAAATTGTCAGGGGACAAGGACTCTGCAAGCTAGCAGCTGGATCTTCAAACAGTTCTAAATCTGATCTGCACTTCTTTAACGAACCTTCTTTGTTCGAAAGGGAAGTTTTTTCGATCTCCACTCCTCCTGATTCTTGGTATAATGATATTAAGTTCTTTTTATTGCATGGGAATGCTCCTGAACATTTAGACCCATGTAATAAAAGAGCTTTGAGATTAAGATCTGCCCCTTATCAGCTTATTGATAACATTTTGTTTAGAAAGAATTTCGAAGGAGTTCTCCTTCATTGTCTAGAAAGAAATGAGGCTGATAATGTGTTATCTCAACTACATGCAGGACCAGCCGGAGGACACTTTAGCGGAGAAACCACTGCACATAAGATACTTAAATCTGGTTACTACTGGCCCACGTTGTTCAAAGACGCATATGCTTTCACTAGGAAGTGTCAGGAGTGTCAGAGAGCAGTAGGCAGACTGAAGAAGGCAACGTTACCCCTCCAGCCAGTTATTATCGAAGTCCCATTTCAGCAATGGGGTCTGGATATTGTTGGCCCAATCACACCAGCTTCTTCACAGCAACATAAATACATTTTGACAGCCACAGAGTACTTCACTAGATGGGTTGAAGCCATCCCTTTGTGAGTAGTTAATTCGGAACAGGTGATATCATTCCTTGATTCTTTTATTATCACCAGATTCGGTGTTCCTGAATCTTTGATTTTTGACAATGCAACTTATTTTTCTTCTGTTAAATTAACTGAGTATGCATTGGAAAAGGGAATAAAGTTAAAGTATTCAGCTAATTATTATCGCCAGGGTAACGGGTTAGCTGAATCTTCTAATAAAAATTTAATCAAGATTCTGAAACGTACGGTGGTAAATCATCACAGGAATTCGCATAGCACCTTATCGAATGCCTTGTGGGCTGACAGAGTGACTCCCAAAGCTGATATAGGAAACTCTCCCTTTTTCCTGGTATATGGAAAGGAAGCTATTTTGCCTCCTCATTTGTTCTTACCCTCTTTACAACTCTCCCAATCAGTGCAGGAGACACCATGTTCTGCCATGGAGCATCGAATTAACACCTTGCATAAACTGGAGGAAGATAGGGAGTTGGCTAGGAAAATTTTTGATAAACACCAGTAGACCGTGAAGCGTTGGTTTGATCTCAGAAATTCAGTCAGTCAGGATTTGGAAGTAGGTGACCTAGTCCTGAAATGGGACAAGGAGCACGAAGACAGAGGAAAACATACGAAGTTCCAATGCCTATGGCTGGGACCATTTATTATTACAGAAAAACTTGGTCCTAGCATTTTCAGGTTGCAAACATTGGAAGGTGACATTGACAACCTTCCAGTAAATGGTCACCTGATTAAGAGATATTTTTTCTGATCCCCCTCAAGGGATTATCCTGTATATACCTTGTGTGGTGTGCTTGCTTGGTGGATTTTATTTCCTTTTCTTTTGATTTGTTTATATTTTCCCATATTTATTTGTTGTTTTATTTGCGTGTTGCGAGCCTGATCAATTTATCAAACCTCAAACTGATGACTGCTTTCAAGTTCTGTAATTGATCTGTAAATCATGCACGAAGACATTACTATCCTGGAAACTGTCATACTATTTTACTTCTTGAACAGAGAATGGTGTTTTCATCGTTCTAGATTTTACCAAAAAATTTTAAACCATGTTAATATTAATTAATTATATCAGTCTCTGCAAATATTTTCCCAAAGGGATTAGGGCAGTACTTGGTAAAGTTATCTATTTAAATCTTTTACACCATCCCTTCTCGTAAAGAGGATCAGATTTTCCTCCCCATCTGCTAAGATAATCTCATATGAGATTAACAATAATTACGTTCTGGACAAGGATGGACTTGAACATTTACAAAAACAATCTGAAGGACAGAAGATCTCATAATGAGTCGATCTGCTCAGGATCATAGGTTTGCATCCAGTGACATTGTCGTCTCCGATCACCAAGCCTGGGCAATGAGCCTTGGACAGAAAACCCTGAGGGATGAAAGGTCTCATCACGAGCCGGTTCATTTTATTGTAATGCAGACTGGTGACTGACATGGTTACTATCTGGTTACCAAGCCTGAACCATGGCCTTCATGAGTAATAAAATTAAAAGAAAATAATGGTAACAGTTCACCCTGACTAGAATTGTATATTTATAACTAGCAGATGGGATACTAGCATTCTGTGGGTTTTGAAGCAACCATGTCGAGGCTATGGATTCCTGCTGGCAGCAGGGCCATGCTTGTGTTATTGAGATTTTATTCTTTAATACTAATCCATTTACTATCTTACTCTTTAAGGATTGATTTTTGTTAGAAACATGATTTTTATCAAATGATAGACTGAAACTGTAATTTTCTGGTAATTTTTAGAACTGTGAAATACTTGAATCTGTTTGAGATGTTAAAATAGTGATCTCTGTATAATGGCTCATATTAAGGATTTAATTTCTTTCCTCGCATGATTTCAGATCAAAGAACAGAGATAACTGTTCCGCCCAGCAAGTCGCCATCTGTTGTGACCCTGCTCAACAGCCTTTAAAAAACATATTTCATCAAACAAAATCCCATTTTGTTTTGATGAAATGTTCAAATTTTAAAGGGACAAATCTAATGAATTACCAGCTACTGAGAGGGTGGCCTTCCTTGAGCTACTGATTCAGTGAAATTCCATATTTTTGAACAACCTTTGTGAACTATATTAGATTAAGGAAATCACTACTATGAAGTTATTATTTTGGGTGGATTTATACTTAAAAAATCAAAGGATGAGTATTATTATTCCCATACCTGTTATCGTCATCCTAGTCTTGAATCTTATCCAAAACATTATAAATTGATTTTATTGTTTGAATTTTGTTACTATAATTATTTATAAGGTTACGATATTGGAATAGTTGATCTTGGTATGGTCTGTCACATTATTATGGATTTCATGTGTAGTCTGATTAATGGTTATCAATGGTCAGGTCTTTATAACTCTGATAAAGCCTAGAGTGTCCAAGGACATATGTTTTACATGCCATATCCTAAGTTTACCTTTTTTATTACAAACCATAGTCAATGTCACCATAGCAGTTTAATGTCGATTGTGATATGGTTTATATTGCAAAGTCTAGTTTCGACGTGATGGTTTGTATTATGTTGTATTGTCCTCCACCTTTGAAGGGTAAGTCAAATCTACGGTAAGGGTGATATGTATTATGGTTTATCATCAGATCAATTTATGCCGTCACCTCCAATTCTGATCCACATGTTGCGAAGTCGATATGGTATCATTACACTAGTACTGAACCCTGTCCATCACGTTTAAGTCCCAGTACTTGTCCTCCATCGTGGCTATCTGTCAATGGAACACCTGTTTCGTGTACAGTGAAGGGATTCATATCATTAATTCCGGATTAATAATGATAACACGAGTTATCTAGAGTCTTCGACCGTCATTCCTCATTAATAGATTACCTCTCTGAGCGATAATGTCTTCATTTATGCCGAACTTGCAGGGGGGTAGTCTGCGTTTGTTCATGGCTTATTTTGCTTATCACAAGGTTAAGTTTCATTACTTGTTCTTGCTCAGTCTTTACCTGGAGTGCTCGTTCTCTAATTTGCTGTCTTGTGCCGAGTTGTGGTATTTGTTTTGTGTGCGGCTACGTGCCTTGACACGATCGGTCATGGCGCCGGTGGTGAGGGTCGAGCCTTGAGAAATGAAATTGCTGGATTCGAACCCTGAGCTGGTAGCAAAGGTCGAGGCTATTGGGTGGATGCCATTTATAAGGAAATTATCGGATTCGAACCCCGAGGTCTCGAGGGTTTTTGCTATGTCATTGGTTGATTTTCAGGCTGAAGTGGGTGATCTCCGTTTTCGGGTGGACGAGCGATCAGTGGTGCTTGCCACTGGTATGTCACTGACCGGAAAGAGGTGGTTTAAATATAAGAGGATGGACATTAATGAGTGGCGTCAGCTACTAAAGAACCCTTGTCAAGAAGTATCGTTCCACAGTGGAGTAGCTCGCAAATACTTCAAAAAGGAATGGTGCCCGGTTCTGGATTTAATCCACAGATACCTCACTTGTAAAGGTCTCTTGTCTTCAGCGTACGTCTACTATCTCAGGTTAATGTCTGCATTTATTGGTTTTCCTTTGAATCTCCCTTATTATCTGGTGCAAAGTCTGTTTAAGATGTCTGCTGCAATTAAAAAGGGTCCTAAGCATGTTAGTCATAGTCTCTTTCACCATGGCTTAGTCCGCATGTTAATTGATAAGGAGCTGTCGAAGTCAAACCGGTCCTGGGATGAGTTCGTCGAGTCCAATGGCTTTTCGGCCTTCTACCATTGTCAGTTTGACAACCCTGAGGAATGCAACAAGCATAAAGATCCGAGTCCAATTTCAGTCTCTTCTTTACGTAAAACCCTGTCTAACACCGGCCGTATGAGTCCTGAACCTTGCAATGATCCTGTGTCTACTCCAGTGAGAAGCGCTGGTACTCCTCTGGTTTGTAAACGCGTGAGGAGATTTTCATCTCTATCACCGATTACACCACAAAACAATATTGATAAAATTTGTAATCGTGGAAGAGACAGACCGAAAGCCAAGTTGGTGGGTAGATTTACTAGGAGCATGGCAAAAGGTAATACTGTCAAAACCCCCATGACTGATAGTGTTCAGGTTGAGACTGTTGTCATAGATGATGAAGAAGCAGATCTTCCACTGCCTGTTAATGATAATAATGTTCAGACTGAGTTCGTTTCGAACCTTGTTGATGAGACTCCTCCTGTGATTGGTAAGGATATTCCTGTGTTCGATAAAGATGTCCAGGAGGATCCTGTTATTGATCTTCCATCTAAAGAGAAGTCTGTAGAGACAAGCTCGCCTGTTTTTCATGAAGTTGGGGATATGATGCACCCACTGTTTGTAAATTGTCTCTTGGACAAAATACGCAGGATGGAAGAAAGGGTGAATGAAGTGATAGCTAATCGCGATTTGATGGAGGCCGATAATCTTAACTTAAAGGAGAAAATAGACTTAAGTGATAAGCATCTCTTGCATCTAAAAAATCATAAGAACAAGATGATTAGAAGGGTTCTTAAATTACTGAGTGAGAATGATAAGAACGAAGAAAAGGTACGAGAGCTTAATGCTCAAGTTGCACTTATGCAGTTTAAGGGGCAGTCGCCGAGTCAGTCGAGTGGTGTGAACATCCAAGTCTTCAAGGCGCCTGTAAAATTGTAATGTTTTTAGGGTGTATTTGCTGTTGGTTTCAAATTTTGAAGTTATGATGGATTAACGATCAGGTTATTTCTGTACAGGTATTGGTTTGTTTTATTTTTGTTTATTATATAGTTTTTGTCATTTCGATTTTTATATGTGTGTTAATCATATCATTTTTATGTGGTGTATCCAAGCGATATGGTTGCTATTCTTGCTCGGATTTTGATGGATGTCTATTTTTAGATGATCCCCATATGATCGGAACAAGTTGATTATCAATTCTTCCAGGTGTTCTTTCATCGTTGATGTCTTCGATTTTTATGGATCGAATCTTTACCATTTCTAGGCATTTTCACGTATATGGAAAAATGACATGTCCTACTTGTCATTTTTAAGGGAAATTGGTTAAGGATTTTGTTTTTGCTATCTCTAGTTCTTAGGACTGTTTATCTTTAGATATTAGATGTATTTAAGGGGAGATAGCATGTGGGATAGGGGGGTTGATAGTTTGGGGAAAAGAGACAACAAGACTGCGGTTTGATCTTCTCTAACTCGAGATAGTTGCCTGTCAGCAGATACAGTCTTTAAACTGGTGATAACTTATATATATGTTTACAGTTTTATGCTTTGCACATGTGTTTATGCTATCCCTGGTCTTGTTACTTCTTTTCTATATCATTCATGTTTGTCATAATCTCTTTTAAGAAATTGTGCAAATATATTATATATGGCTATTGACTTATGCTGATTATCGATCTGTTAATGAACGCCATTTTGTAAATTGATGACTGACATCGTTACGTACGTGGTTTACACGTCTATTGTATGATCTTGGTGATTTCTAAATTTATTTCGAAGATATTCAAGATTATTGATAGTCCTGTTAGCAGATCTGATTTCAGTTTAAATTTTGCATTGCTCCTGATCAGGATAGTACGTAGGTTAGGATAATATGTTTTTCTTTTCTGTTAATTATATTGTTAAAAAATCTATTTGAAACAAATGTTTATACTCATGTCATATTCAGATTATTCTTTTCATTTTTTATTAATGTACATATGTATATAATGTATCCTTGTTATTAATCAAGCTTGTTAATAGTTATTTAATTTTTCATCTTTGTAATATAAATTGATTTAACTTAGTTGATAAATACTGTAATTAATAACATTTATTAACTTGTACAGATGTAGGTACATATCTGATAAATAATCAGTAGTGTTAGATCTATCTCTTAGATTTTTATATAGTTAGACTTTTAGGCTAACAGAGCCTTTAAACCTGTCCGGAACAACCATCCCAAACAGCTTGGAGCCTGCTTTAAGGATCCCGGTCTGGGTTGTCTCCCCCATTGCGTGCATAGTCATCTACGCTAGTCAACAAAAGGGTTGAATTCTGATGTTATGAAGTATGTTAATTAATGCCCCACATGTTAGAAAAATAAAGTGGATCACACTCATCCAACTGGTCTCTTACATCCGTTGCCAATTCCAACACAAAAATGGTAGAGAATTTCCATGGATTTAATATTTGTGGTGGTAGATATACTCACTAATTTTGCTCATTTATTTTTTGTTACTACCATGTTCACTACTGCACAAGTGGTTGAACTATTTTTTAAAGAAGTTTTCAGATTGCATGGGATTCCTAAGAGCATTGTTAGTGACAGCGATAGAAAATTTTTGAGTGCATTTTGGAAAGAACTCTTCAAATCTATGGGAAAAAATTTGACACCTAGTACAAGCTATCATCCCCAAACTGATGGCTAAACAAAGAGGTTGAATCAATGGCTAGAATTCTACTTGAGGAACTATGTTAGTGAGCAGCAAAAAGCATGGATACAATGGTTGCATTTGGGTGATTTTTGTTACAATACCCATTGGCATGTCTCCTTTTAAATTACTTTTTGGTTATGATGCATCCACTTTTATTGACCACATTTTTTGTGATAGTACAGCTCCCAAGGCTAAGGATTGGATTGAATAAAGTCAATAAATTTTTAAGGTTTTGAGAGATAACTTGCAAGTTGCTCAAAATCAGCAGAAACAATATGTAGATCAACATAGAATGGAGAGAAAATTTCAAGTGAATGACTTGGTGTATTTGAGGTTGAATCCATAAAAACAAACCACCATAAAAGGTAAAGGTTCATAAAATCTCAAACCAATATTTTATGGTCCCTACAAAGTAATTCGGAAAGTTGGAGAAGTGGCCTAGCAATTGGAGCTTCCCAGCAAAATTCATAATTTGTTTCAGGTTTCTTGTCTAAAGACGGTTATAGGGCATCACATTTAAGTTTCATATAATTTAACACCTTTGTATGATGAAGGACACCTTGTTCTCATTCAAAACAAAATATTGAGAACAAGGGAGAGACGGCTACGAAGGAGAATAATCAAAGAATATTTGGTACAATGGAAGGATTTTCCTAGTCAGGAAGCCACTTGGGAATATGAGAAAATTTTGCAGCATCCAAACTTGGAATTTCTTGAGGACAAGCAATATTGGGTGGGGAGGACTCTCATGTCCCCATTCCAATAGGTCTACTAGTTGACAATGTTCTCCCACCTACTAGTTCCCTAGGTTCGGGGAGGAGGCATTAAATATTGTAATAAGGGAGCTATGGGACCCAAGAGAACCTTAGTTTATCATTTAAAAATTAACTTGGGTCATACAAATAATAAATATGGAGAAAATAAAGTGGCATTGCTTCATAAGGACATTTGGAGGTCCATGGGAGCCCTGGGTGGCTAGATTCCTCCTTACACATGTCACGAATTAATCACAAATTTGAAATTATGGGTGATAGAAGGTTATTGGAAGGTGAAGAGTCATCAAATTACATATAATGAGATAAGGGATTCAAATATGTGAGTATGAGTAACTCCCCATAGAAGAGGAAGAGTCTAGGAAGAAACTAGGTGCCATGTGGAGCTAGATTCCCTACGCTTTATGACAACAATGGTGGAATATTCTATGACAATCTAGACCTGAATGCAGACCTGATTGCTAGAATATGACAAATATGATGTGACAGGGATAAAAATAGCCACCAAGAGGTAAAATTTTGGAGTTATAGGAAACCATTCGAATTTGGTGGAAGATGAAGTATTGAGGAGAAGGCCAAGTGTCATGGAGGTTACTAAACATCAAGGATGAGGTGGAGGAAGCCTATGGGAATGAATTAAACCTTGGAGGACCTTTTGAGGTTTATAAAAATATGTCATGAGGAATGGAAATGTATTTTTATCATTTTTAAATTTTCCTTTGGCATTTGGGGAGAAATTGTTTGTCCTTTGCACAGTGAGTGCACACTTACCCTGCTAGTGAGCCAATTTCGAGAGAGTGAGATTCTCATCCGAGTTGTCCATGGGAGAGGAAATTAAAAAATATTATTTGGAGCTTCATAGAGTGTTTTATTTCATATAGGAGGATTCTTCTATTTGTGATCCATCTTTCCTCCCATTTTCTCAATTTCCACTTCTATATTTCCATGGTTTTCTATGAAGGCACACTAGTGTGAATGGTGGTTGCACCCCATTGAGTTCAGTTGATGCCCAAGATCTGATATATGATGTATGTCTCTGTAATATCCATTTAATATGATATGTAATTCTAAATCATAAGAAATACATATGCAAATGTCCACATTTCCAAGCTTTCTTGTGACTAGTTTCCATGTGATGATTTTCCCTTTCAATGGAGATTGTGTATCTGATGTGTATTACAAATTGGGTGAATGTTATATTCTGTTAGTAATATTTTGAAATGATATAAATGTTAAATATTCATATTTATATGTTCTGAACAATTATATTCACCATTTATGAGTTGAAGTTGAGCTTTATTGTGTCATTTCTCTTAAGCAAATATCACTGAAATTGTGCATAAGAATATGAATCTTTAATCCACCATTGCAGAAATATTAACCACATATAATAAAATTAAATGAATTATAATTAAAGTACCCATAATGTTTTCATAAATTTGGTAGGTTCGAATAGGAGTTGGAGATTCATTTTCTCCCACACCCTAGGGGGAAATTACATCATAAATTGCTAGTTAATTTACCCTTTTTTCCCTCATGCCCAATTCGAGTTGCAGATGATAATGACCTATAATAAAACTATAATATATTGCATTAAATATTTATAATAATCCCCACACCATTTCCTACCAAATTCGAGACACCCTTGTGCCATTCGAATCCCCAAGGGTCAAGACTAGTGAAGATAATTTTTCCAAAATTCTGCCTTTGTTGGGAATTTTCAAATTGGGACATTATAGTTATTGTCCCTATGAATAAATTTTATTCATATTCATTTATATCTTCACTATCATACTTGCAAATAGAAATGTTTTTTTTTTCTATCTCTTCATTTGAATAAAGCTTTTCTAATTTGACCCAGAGTTCCGTGGATGTGACACATGGTCCAATATTCCTTTTGATAGATTGATATATTCCATCTAATATGGATTCTATTTCATTTTCATTGTTTTTCTTGGATTTATTTTGATATGGAGTCCTTATTCTCTTTGGTGGTATGTAATCAGTGATCACTGCATTCCATACACCAGGTTCCAATGCCTTCAAATAGCTTTCCACTCTTGTACTCCAAAATATGTATTCTTCTTTTCCAAGTATTGGAGATCCATTTTCTATGTAAATATATTCTTGTTGATCCATAGTGGTTTTTAATAGGATCTTCCTTCCAGTGGTTAAACTATTAGTGAAGGATTCGACTCTAATACCAATTGTTGATAGCTGGTCAATACCGAGAGGGGGGGTGAATCAATATTGTTGATTTTTTACTATTTAAACCACCCATTAAAATTTAATAAAAACATTGAATCAACAAGACACACAAAACACAGATTTTATCGTGGAACCCTAATAAGGTAAACCACCAACATGTTTCTATTATCTGCAAAACTTGTTTTTTACAATATACAATAGTTATTTTCAAGCACCCACTTACTGGAGACCACAATCCCCAAGTTTCTTAGCCACTACTGAAGGATGCACTAACACCTTGGTTTCTGCTTACACCTAGAGACAAGGATACACCAATAACCTGATTCTCCAACCACTACTAGAAGGAGGCTAAGGCCTCCTTGTAGGAGTGTATCCTACCCTGGCACCACCCTGCCACCCTAATTTGATATTATTAAACTTCCTAGACCTTCTTCAAACTCTATCTCTAGCTTTCTTCACTTAGTCTTCTGTCTTGCTGGATTGCAAATTTACACTTTCCATACTCTTACTTCTGGTCTTCTTCTTTAGATATTCATTATTCACCCACAAAGACCCTAGATACACTCCTCTTCCTCTTCAATATTATGTTTATATATTCTTTTTAAACATTAATACAACAACATACCTTTCAAAACATTCACGTCCTTACAATACTCTAACTCTGTTTATGTGCCTTTTGTTAATCATAACCAGCATAACTCTGTTAACCACACCCTTAGTAATTCTATTTATGAACATTTAATTCTTTTCAAAATTAAAACTATCTAATATTCTTCCAACAATCACGCACATTCTCTTTATACTTACAGAAATCATCTTTAAAGATTGCAGGAAATCTTCACTAGATGTACAAACCAGATGAGGTCATGACCAGATGGACAATTCATCAATAAATCCTTTTAATCATCTTCAAAAAGTTATCAGAACCTTCTTCAACAACCTGGATTTCACATTTTTCTTGTTTACACAATATTCCTTCTACAGTCATCATATTTCCACAATTTTATTGTTCCACAATTCAACTTCTTGCGCTGGCCTTTTCGTCTTCCAATTTCCGGACTTGCCTTTCTGCAAGCTCCTTTCTGCATGCGAATTGCGAAAGTTGAAAAACAATCTTTCCAGTTTTTTGAGCTTCTATCTTTCCACCTTTTTGCTTCCTGAACTTTCATTTCTGCAGTGGCATTTTTGCAACGTCTGTTCTGCACCGTGAAAGGCGGAAATTAGAAACTCAATTTTCCAAGATCCAAACCTTTGCACTTCCAAAGTTTTGTTATGACACTTAGACAAATTTCTTAGTCTGATCCAATCTTCCTAAAACACTGTTTTGGCAGGTCCATAACTTCTTCCTCAGCTACTTCCAAGACAACATGAAGACATGGTCAGGTATAGAAAACAAAATTCTTCAAGACCCCTATGTGTTGAGGGCATTTACTATAACCCATGATTTAGTGAGGTCATTCTCTTAGAACCTCTTAGACTAGTTTTGACTATTTATCCATACTTAGTCAATTTCCTGATTGTCACCAATTGCCATATTTCTTCAGAATGATATCACATCATCTGCTTTGTCATCATAAGCAATGTCTCTTACCAATTTGCCATCAATTATTTTATTCTATGTCATCACATCTTCCATTTAATCATTCATTCCATGTCATCACTACCTTTGTCTTTCCTTTGACTTCGACTGAGTTCACCTTTTGTCTTTCCTTTATCTTTCACCGAGTTCACTCTGCCATCATGTCCTTAGTTATTCCTTTATCATCACTAAACTTATTTTGACATTAGTGATAACTATAATCCATATTACCAATAGATATAAGTATAGAATATCGAAATTGTATGTATGTAGAGCGCTGCAGAAAGGAATTGATCATTCTACTGATCAATTAAATAACAGAGTTAAAGATATGCATCTTAGATAGATCAACAGTTGAAAAGGGATTTTACAATTAGAAGTAGTACCTGAATTAAGCTTAACCAATTGCACATATGACTAGAGATTGTACGGTGGAGATTATAGGTTGAGGGTATCAACTGTTGAAGGAGGATTTTGCTAGATAAAATACGTGTAAGATAAAGAAGGGTCGAGCTTATGAAATTGAAGATGATTGCTGGGATATGAGATAGATATCAACAATCTATATTGATCGTCAAATTAAATCGATGGAGCACAGCGATTTCACAGAATTTGATGTGCACAGAATTTTTATGAAATCTACTTTATCATATTTGATATCCATCGTTGATCTGGTAGAGACATATATCTGGTGGTCCTTAAGGATTCCATCCATTTAACTAGAAACCATGTTAATGTTTTTCTTGGTTGTGGAATAAACGAAATTGTAAAGTGTTTGAGATCCATCGGACGACGTGGATGACATCTCAATGACTCTTTTCTTGCTGACTGGATCGGGTATTGGACCTGTGACTCCTACATGGAATCAAGTTTGGAATATCAACGGTTAGGATTTAATCCATGAGGAAATATATGGTGTTAAATGATCTCCACACAAAGAAGATTTGCAATCCACATTAGATCATAGATCGACAGTCAGTATTGAACCCACAAGGAAATCAACAATTTAGAAGAAAAGAGAAAGGAGGAAAGTGGAAGGTAGAGAATCAGGAAAAGACCTTGGGAAATGTCATAGTTACGCTACTCAAAATATGGAATATGGATGGTCTGGATAACATCTGCATAAGATCGACGGTGTAAAATAAAAATGGTGGAAAAAGGAAGGCGAAGAATCGCGAAAAATACTTTGGGAAATGTCACAGTTTCACTACCCGAAATACAGAAAGAGGAAGGCAGAGAATCGCAAAAACACTTTGGGAAATGTCACAGTTTTGCTACCCAAAATCTGGAAGATCAATGATGCAAAAAACATCCAAATGATATCAACGACGTGGAAAGATTGGTGTGAAAAGAGGAAATATCGAAGTGATATGTTAAAAATGTCACAAACCCACAAACCCCAATATAGAAGATCGATGGTCAAGATAGCACTCGAATGATATCAACGGTGCCGAAATATTGGTGCAGAAAGTGGAAATATCGACATGACATGTTGAAAAGGTCACAAACCCACAATCCGGGTGATTGATGGCCATAGAGAGCTTGGAGGAGATAAACGGTGCAAAACGGGTGAGGTGGAAATCTAAGTCCGAAAATTTATTTTGAGAAATGTCATAGTTAGGCAATGCACATAGAGTATCCTATCTTAGATCTATGGTCAGGAAGAATCCCTATATAAAATCAACGACTCAAGATGATTGTGGAAATAGAGATTGTGGAAGAACACGACTGGAAGAATAAACTGTAAATTGGTTAACATGGAATTTTTTAGTTGTTTTAAAGAATCACAATAGAGGTAGATGAATCTATGACTCAGTAATAGAATGAGGAAGTAATATCTCCTGAAGAGGCATGATCAAATAATGAAATGGTGTAATGGTGAAGAGATGCATCCGCATGAAACATGAAGGTATTTATACACAAAGGGATGAGTGAGAGAAATCGTCTCCATGGTCCAGAATATAGAAGTAGTAGAGATGAGTGAGTGTGGCAGACATTGAAGGGTAAATAAATATGGAAGATTACTAAAAACATATTAGGGTGGAAGGGTGGCGCTAGGACAGGAAACATGCTTGCAGGGGGTTGTAGCCTCCTTCCAGCAGATTCTGGTAAATAGGGTGTAGTAACATCCTATTAGTTGTAGCTGACAAAATAGGGGGTTGTAACCTCCTTCCAGTACTTGCTGGTAAATAGGGTGTAATACCATCCATGTCTGTAGTAGCAGGAAAAAAGTATTAGTAAATAACAATTTTGCACTAATAGGAAGGATTGGTGGTTTACCCAATTGGGCTTCCACGATCAATTTGTGTTCTATGTGTTCTTGTTGATTATATGTTTTAATGAGTAAATTAAAAGTGGTATTAAATTAATAAAATTTACAATACTGATTCATATCCCCCTCAGTATTGACCAATATTTCAACAAATAGTGTCTAAGTGATAGTGTTTATTGACAACCTTTCTATCCCATGTTATAATAGATATTCTATATTTAATATTGGTGTTGGGTCACAGATTTGTCCATATTTTCATCACCTATAGACATATATTTCATCCATTTTCTTCATACTATTATCCATTTATCATTCCATTTTCCATCCATTTGGTGTAACTGCCCATAAAATATCACGTTACTTCCATTAATGATTTAGTGGTTAATCATGATTATTTTCCTTTATTTTTAATGAATTGAAAACTATTATGCATAATTTTACTAATGATGATTTGTGGAGTGATTTTTCATGTACATGACACTCACAGCTAGCTATTACAGCCTTAACCAAACATGCATGCCAGATAAGAACACCTTGATTCACGTCTCGATTTTCGAGTAGATTGAAAAGAATCTCAAAAATCCAAGACATGGGTTTTGTGCGTAACGACCTCATTTACTCTACAATCGAGGAAATTGCTAAACAAAGATACAGTTTATGATATACAACTGGTTCTCAAACGTGTAATTCTCAGATTTACTATTCCGGCTAGTTTTCCAAATTAGCAAATTTGTTGAAACATATCACAAGTTGGGGATTTGGTTTATCATTCTCTTAAAAGAATTTTATGTATAAATATGTAATCAATCTCATTGAGAAGGGGGGAGAGAGAAATAAATGTTAGGATGTAGGATTTGATCCATACTCTATTGTACCACTTTCATTCTGTTAATACATGCTCGCAGTTTCTTAATTTTGGAGTTGCAGACTTTCATTGTGGAGATCTAGCTATGCTCAGTGGAGGAAGGGCCCTCTTCCCTGATCAGATGCTGGTAGTGTTAATTGTGAGTGTTTTATTTTGTATATTTGTTTATTATTTAGTTCATTCTTTCATTCATTAGAGTTATCATAGTTGTTTTATTATTCAGTTCATGCTTTTATTCATTAGATTTATCATAATGTTCTCTTGTTAATTCATTTTTATAGATCGTTGTCCAACACAACACTTATTTAGATTTATGCAATTAGATATTGTTTCATAATAATTGATTTTGTTGAAGTGTGATTATATTTACTGCTTGGATTTATGAATAGGTTTTAGGTTTGATTTCTTTTCAAGAAGATGTGATCTAGTTTATAATGAGTTTTGATTTCATACCAATAGATCAATAGTGCCAAGTAGAAATCGTGCTTGCATAGATATTGCATGATATCTTTGAAATAAAAGACTTCCTCGGGTTGATAATTTATGTTTGGGAGTTTTAGCTATTTAATTAATTAGACAATTAATCTGACCAACATTTTGGCGCCGTTTCCTGGGAAGTTATCAATGGTGCAAAAGTACATCTGAAGTCGTGTTGTAGATGCATTGTTAAAATAGGGCATGTAGGTTGCAGGATTATTTTTTAGTTCATTGAATTTTATTTGAGTGTGTTTTTTTTCTTCTTTGTTTGCATTTAGTTTTATTCCATTTTCAACTTTTGGAGCATAAATCTTATCATTCCCCTTAGTGGTGTTGTAAGCACCACCCATTAAACAAACAATTTGATAGGAACATTCGAAGGAGGAGCCTTAGATAGAACATAAGAATCTAATGAAGAGATGGAAAGTAAGAAATATGGAGAAGTTGTTACGTTCGAATTTCCCATCATAGATTCAGGAAGAGTGGCACCAATGAAAATAATTCCCCCACATGTTCCACCGAATTTTCACGGTTTGGAAAATGAAGACCCTGATGTATTTTTATTTCAATTCAAAATAATTTGTAGAGGATATGGTTATTGTTATGATGATCAAAAGTTGAATGTTTTTCCCCTTAATCTAAAAGGAACAACCCTCTAATGGTTCATGAGCCTCGGTGGGAATTGTATACAAACTTGGGAAGACATGAAACATGTATTCTTGAAAAGGTATCAAGATTATTGCAGGGTCAATGAAGAAATCTTTGAAATGACACAACGAGAAGAAGAGAGTCTACATGAATACATGGAATTCTTTCAATATAACCTCCAAAGATCCAAACAAAGGAAACTGGGGAAGGAGACCTTGAAAACACTTCTACTTAAGGGAATCCAAGCTAAATATCTAGAAATCTTAAAACTAATGGGAACAAGTAATATATTTCAGTTAGCATATGATGATATTTGTGAGTTATGTAGAAGGTATTCAAGAGGAAACTTCAAGGCTGATAAGAATTATAGTAATCCTTCTTTTCAATCTTTGAAATATACTGCAAGAACAAGAGTTATAGGAGATGAAATCAAGAATTTATTTGAAATTCCTTAAGCTGATTCACAATTGGGTGTTTTGCAGGATAAGGAAAAGCAGGAGGAAATAAGAGAAGCAAGGGATTTCCATTTAGATAGTCTTGAAAGTTGTGGTATATGTGAATTGAAGCATTCCATGGATTACGTCCCCTCCATACCCTGGATGAAAGCAACATATCAAAGAGATATGGGAGTTGCAACCAAGTCATTGCAACAGTCATGTCAACCATGGCCTACATGTATGGTTCAAAACTCTCTCCCTCCATTTCCTTACTTTCATACTCAGTCATTGAATACTCTTCCACCATGGCAGTTGTTGCAGCCTCAATTGAACTCCTACCTACCTTATACACAAAGTTTGAATGGAATATCTTATGATCACATGGCCACTCTCTCTCATGCCACAACACAACTTGGTCCTTCAATATCAACCTCACAAACCAATTCTCTACATCAGTCACATCTATCTTTCCTTCAAGCTCCTTGGTATCCAACACAATTTATTGTCCAATCCACCCTCCACCCTAACCATAATAAAGTAGTACAGTATGCTTACAGTGCTGAACTGCAAAATTTTTCCTACATTTCCCTCATGTTCTACCTCACGTACACTACTGCAAAAAGACTTTGCGTTGTTGCAGCAAATCCATACGAGGAGAGTGAACATGTTTTAAGTCCAAGACTTGGAAGTGAAGTTTTTTATGATCATCAACAAGTTAACAAGATCAACAAATTTGATGAAGAACCATTAGAGGAAATTTCAAGTCAAAATGGGCCTCCTAAAAAAAATTAATAAAATAATAGTTAAATTAATAAAATAATTTTTGTTAATTTTGGAGGAAGAAAAGAAAAAAAAATACTTTTTTGTTTATATTTTCGACATATCTCTCATGTTTTTACTCAAATTTAGATCGGGAGAGCTTGTTGGATGCGGAATTAAATTCCACATCCAACGAGTACCCACTCGGCATAATTTTGGCAGACCCCGCTACCCCAAAAACAAGAAATACGTGAAAAAACATGATGATGATGTCCATCAAAAGTATGCTGAGTGGATACTCGTTGGATGAAGAATTTAATTCTACATCCAACGAGCTCTCCCGATCGAAATTTCAGTAAAAAAGCAGGGAGATATGTCGAAAATACAAACAAAAAAAGTAGTTTTTTTATGATACCTATCCCCAAATTTATATTAAAAAAGTGTTTAAGACCTATACGGTATTTCAAATTTAAAGCAATTTCATTGGGTAACAGATGATGACATGGAATTTGAGTTAAAGTTAAAAGGCCCATTTTGAGTTCAAATTTCCTCTAATGAGACATTGGAACCAAAAGCGTCATTCACATCATTAGATCCGAATCTCTTATGCATTGAGGAAGATCAGTTTACTAAGGAGCTTCATGTTGTAACATCCATGAGAAATCAAGGGAACAAATACTATATTGAAGCTTGGTTTCAATCTGTCATCAGTCTACAGCATCATTCCATACTTCACCAAATCTTGGCACCATCATTTCAAGGGAAGTTGATCTCTGATATCCTAGCATTCATAAAGATATATTTTTTCTATTGCGAGTATGAGCATACTTAAGTCACTTCTTCGAAAGTGGCTCCATTGGAAATATGCATACACTTGAACAATTTTTATATTTCTAGGTAGAATAGGGTAGGATAGAGTAACAGAATAAAACCATGCTTTTGTTTTTAGTTTTTATTTTCAAATAAGTATGCTCTCTTTTCGTGCCTTGTTGCGATCTAGAAGATCAGAATGTAGAAAGATAAGGAATGGGTATGAGATGTTTTTAGGAATGCTTTGGAATTGTTGACTATTTGAACACAATGCTTAAATCATTTTTGTCTTCAATTTTCCAAATTTAATTTGTCTCTATTTGTTACAAAAAATATATATATCCTGAAAACAAAATTACAGTAATTAGGGAAGGTGAATGAAGGATCCACAGGAAAATGGGACAACAATTTTGGAACCCTTCAATCTTGAACTTTGTTATGAATTTGTCATCTATGACAGTGAGATGTAACACTCAGCTATGACAGTGAGCTGCAACATCCAGCTGTGATAGTGAGTTATGAAAGTGAGCTACAACACCCAACTGTGATTGTCCTTTAGGTGAAAATTTATGAGTTTGAGATACATGTGTGTTGCACATCATGGTATGCATTTATTTTTGATTTACATATAACACATCCATAAAAATACACATGCTTTATTTCAAGATTATATCATTTTTAAGAGTTGCAGTTGTGGCTGCAACAGACTGTATAAGTCAATATAGGTGCTCAATGCCTTAAAATTTTTGCATGTGTGTGTTTTATATTTAATTTTACATCACTAAAAACATTCACACATATTCTGGTCACTTTTTGGGGGGGGAATTTACTTTATTGGATTTTTGTGGCATTTTGGCATGAAAGTTTTACTGAAACATAGTCAGGACAATCCCTTGTTTGGGAGAAAAAATTGGATTAGTTTTAAAACCTATTTACATCCCAAGTATCCCTTTGAATCTAGTTTCCAAAACAATTTGAATTTTTGAGATTGAACATCAAACTGAACATTTATGGTCAAACTACTAATGGGGTGTCAAGCAGGCAGTTTAGGAACAGAGCTGGGAGAGTCACTTTTTGGATGCCTTATTGCACATATATTGTAAACTTGTTTCATTGGTATATTTCCCTATGAATTTAGTTTACAACTCAATTTGAATCAATCCATTCTGATATCATATGCAAAGTTTATGGCCAAAATACCGACTACCTATCACAAATCAACATTCCTAAAACTTTCTTTCATAGACTATTCATTGAGCTATTTGACCCATGAATACTTATTGCATGAAAAACATGTTTGTAATGGAGATACCTACATGAATATACGTTCATATTCAATTTAAATCACATCAATATATTATCAAACAAAAAAGTTAAGCCTAAAACGGTGACTGTTGGTCTAGTCCAGAATTCGAAAAACACCTTGTCATGCAGGCTGTTACTGAGAAATTTGGAATATCATTACATAGAATTTAAAAAAAATATTTCTAAGGGGAATATAACTATACATTTACTTTCATTTTGATTTGAAATCACTCAAATCGGATGAGGAACAAAGAATTTATGATCGAAACATTGCTAGTGAGCCTAATTTGTCATCATTCTCCCACATGTATAAATTTAATTTGCTTCGATCATTTTTTTTCTTTGGATTTGTTATATAAGTAATTGATTCTTGTTTTTTTCATAATTTTGGGGTGAATATAGACCAATCATCTTTCTTCTTCCATCATCTCATGTTTTATTGTAGGCAAGTGCTAGATTTTTGTAGGTCCTTGGAAGAAGAAGGTCAATGCATGCATGAGTGACTCTTGAAGACCTTTTTCTCAATTTGAAAATGGATTGAACACAAAAAATGGATAGGTTGATGTGAAAACCATATAGAGACCAATGTTTCTGAATTCAAGTCCCATTGCTACATGCCAAGAATCCTTTTTAGACACATGCCATACCAATTGTTGCTGAAAGAAACCCCTCAAGAAGCCAATTGTGATATGGTAGATTCATCCACCCTATGCATTTCAAAACCCTAATGATATATTCATGTCGAAGTCACATTTTCCAATTTTTATGTAGTCAACATTAACCTTTTTATTTTCCATCACTACTACATAACGACTTCACATATACTTTCCATTTCTGAGTTTCATGTTGGTTCTATTTTTCACTATGATTCTTCATAATCATTTATTTTGTACTCGTATTGGATGATGTGGAATTCATTAAGGTCCAACTTCCAATGATCTTGTCCCATTGACTCCAACACATCATTTGGGATCAAGATTAGAGTTTTATAGTGCCTTGGTATCTGCATGAATCAATGGCAGATTTCCTTGTTCTTAATCATGGGGATTCATCAATGCCTCTTGATTAACAAATCTTGCAGGTGACTCAACTCCAGCCCATTCATTCGTACCCATCAAGATGCACTAAGGTAATTTAGAGCTCACTGTCATTAAAGGTGAGTTTCTCCACATTGGTTAATGACATACATTAATGGCTGGTAATCCAATGATTTCTTTCCATGCTCAACTTTAGCACATTCATTTGCATGGTAAGAATTGTACCTCAATTTTGTAGCAGCTGAAAATTATGTGATCTAATGGTTTCAACAGTGATTTGCAGCATCATTTGTTTCAGTATTTTTTCAATTCCTTTCCATTTTCTTCCAGCAATTAGCAGTCTTAGATACAACCAACACAACATCATTTCAGATCAGATTCAGTCCAAATATTTTCAACTCTTACCTACATCTCTCTCAGCAACAAATTTGGCTTACATTAGCTCCAGCATACATCAGTACATTCATGCTAACCAAGGCTTCCACGGAGGTAACATTTGAGGTAAAATAACATGAGTTTTTTATTTATTAAAGATTTAGGACTATGTCATGAAAACCATTAAGCATTATCCATTTCATTTCTTTACTTTTTGTCATTTTTCAAGGGTATCAAAAGCCTTCAATTTGGGGGGGGGGACACCTTTCCATATTTTTCCATCTATTCCCATCTGTTCCCATTCGATTCTAACACCTCATCATTCCACTTCATGCACACCCAAGTCAATTCCATTCCAACATCTCCTACATCCTAGCATGAGAAGGCTCCTTACTGCTTCCACATAAAAACAAGCAGTAGGAAGCAAAGATGTGTTGTTGTTGATCCACAAGAACCAACAACCTAAGAAGAAACTACTACACATGCCTAATCCCAAGAGACTATTGCAAAAGAGGACCATGTCTCCCACAATACCATTCAACAGAAATCAAGGCACTTGATCATACCAAGAAAGATAAATGAATGGGCTGCTCCTTGTAGAAAACCTACATCAGAACAAACTATTGTAGAAGCCATTTATTCAAGCATGTGTTTTCATACAAGAGGGAGGAAGTCAAAGCCTCTATTTGAAATCCTAAGGGAAGTTTTCATCAGCTATCCAAATCAATGGTATGTGCAAAGAGAGCCAACAAACAAATATGAACTATATTTGGACTAGAAGTTGAAGATAGAAAAAGGCTCTTATGACAAATTTTCAGAAGTTTTTCTTAAAGAGTGCAACCAAGAGCATCAATATTCATTTTCTCTATTGGTTGTAGATGATCTCATAACCATTGAAAAGAAATTTCCAAATATTGTGGATCATTAGTTTTAACTTGTGATTTCACAATTCATATTCAACCATCTATTTTGCTACTAAATCTTACAAAGAGAACGTATTTTCAAGACAAATCAGGATCATCTTGTGTAAATTTTTTTAACAACATAATACATACTTCAGGGATTATGATTCATGCAGTAGCTTGACCATTTATATGGATTTTTGGAGCAGCAATACACATACATTTTATTTAGCAAGATTCATGCTTTGTTTTCAAATGAATGCCCAGTCTCTAAAAATAAATGAATCCTACAATGGTCATAATCTTCAACAGAAACATGGTTTAATTTTTTTAGCAGTGAATGAAGGCTATAGAATGCATATAATAAAGGAAGCACATTGTAAGTTGATGTGCTAGTAGCAAGTGTTTTTTTCTAAAAACAACATGGAGGCCACATGAAGAATTGAACATGCACTTGGGATAAAGTTGATTTTGATTGCATGAGGACATGCTATTTCTTCAGTTTTGGGGAGAAGTAGTTTTTGGCATTCTTTGTGTAATTCACTGTTAACCACTTTTTGCTAATGTGAATGCTTAGATCAATATTGAAAACATACTTGTTTTTACTCATTCACAGCTTGCAAAAATGCAAAAATGGAAGTAAGCATATCTTCCAAAACATGACCTAGATTTTCACAAAACTTGGACTGGGAATGCATAACATCATGAAGAATAACTCTTGTAAGTTTCAGCCCAATCGAATGCACGATTTTCGAGAAAATGGCCATCATCACCTACAACCATTTTTCCTCTATCTCGAGATCCATGCATCATATGAATTTGAGCTTTGGGGAGAAAAAGCATTATATTAAGCGGAATATACTCACAAGTTTCCAAAAACAAATTCTTCATGGATTTTGAAAAAAATGACTATCAGCACCTACAACCAATTTGAATTTTTCTCGAAATCCGTGATGTGAGTTTCTATGATTTTTGGAGTGGAGATGAATTAGAATGGTAAATACTTGCTTGAAAAATTTCAGCCAAACCCAATTTGTATTTTGTGAATGATTGGTTCAGGAAGTTTAGCTGCAACACATCTTTATTCATGTTTGTCTACAAAAGTGCAGAAATTGAAATGAGCATATCTTGCAATTGGTAAATTGGATTCTCATGATTTTTGGAGAGGAAGTGCATAATATCAATATGAAGAAACTTGGTAATTTCCATCCCAATCCAATGCATGATTTTTGATAAAATGACCATCATCACCTATAGCCAATTTGCATTTTTCTCGAAATCCGTGATGTGGGTATCTCTGATTTCTGGTGTGTAGGTGCATTGGACTAGTAAAAATATGCCTGCTAAATTTCAATTTGTCTTTTTGGAGAAAATGACTTCAGAATTTTTCTGCTCAAAAGGCTGTGACTTCGCTAAATTTAGTGCTCTTTGGCTGTGACTCTACTAAATTTAGCGCTCTTTGGGCTGCGACTCTGCCAAAATATTCACCTAATTCTTCTCTAAATTTAGCACTCTTTGGGATGTGACTCCGCTAAATTTAGCGCTCTTTGGACTGCGTCTCCGCCAAAATCTCCCCTAAAAAAAGCTATGACTCTGCCAAATTTTCTGCTAAATCCTCCGCTAAGAACCTGCGACTCCGCCAAATTTTATGTTAAATCCTTCGCTAAGCAGCTGTGACTCTGCCACTTTCAGTTAAACTCTCCATTTCTTCTGGCTGCAACTGTGTGAATGGTTAAATGAAGGAACAATTGAATGAGTCTTTCTAGTTTGGATGCTACACAGGTTTTGGGTTGCATGAGGACATGCAATAAGTTCAGTTTGGGGGAGATGTTGGGTCACGGATTTATCCATATTTTCATCACCTATCGACATATATTTCATCTATTTTCTTCATATTATTATCCATTTATCATTCCATTTTCCATCCATTTGTTGTAACTGCCGATAAAATATCACGTTACTTCCATTGATGCTTTAGTGGTTAATCATGATTATGCTCCTTTATTTTTAATGAATTGAAAACTATTATGCATAATTTTACTAATGATGGTTTTTGAAGTGATTTTTCATGTACATGACACTCATAGCTAGTTGTTACAGCCACTAGTAGAAAATGAGAAATTAATGACTAAAAAATGACTAAACTCAGGCTATAAACGACTATTTTTGAGTCGGTGACTAATAGTAGCAAATTTCCACTATCTTATAGCTAGTCGTATTTCACTAGTCATTAATAGCTTGACTTAGTAGTCATTGATTTAGTCATTGATAGACAATGATTTAGTCATTGATAGACAATGCTTTAGCCATTGATAGTCAATGATTTAGTCATTTATAGACAATGATTTAGTCATTAATAGACAATGCTTTATCCATTGAGAGTCAATGATTTAGTCATTGTTTTAGTCATTGATTTAGTCACTGATTACAACCATTAATGACCAAATATACGACTAAATAAACTACTAAATGTTAACATATTAATGACTAAGCTAAATACGACTAAGATACGGGAAATTAGCTACTAATAGTCGTATATATGTGAATTTAGTCATTTTTGTAGTCAGAAATTTATGATAGGGCATGGAGGAATTGAACCACCAACCTCCTGCCTATAATTAGGCAGGCACTCTACCATTGAGCTAGCACCCTTTAGAAAGTTGTTATTGCTTGAAAATGATGATATTCAAACAAATTAATGATAGATATCAATCTACAAACTACATAATTATTACTATTACAACTTACCGGTAACTAGTATTTATGATAAACTAATTCCTGAGAGATATGTACAATTTTCCCTATAACTAAAGCTAATAAAAATTTAAGCAATCACTAAGTGTCACCCACTGCTGGACTTTCAAAAATCACATCACTAGAATAGTTACATGAAAATTAGACAACTTATCAAATCATTAGGATTCAACTTTCCTATATCAAATGACCAAATTTGCTGATGAAATAAATGGTCCGATATCATGTTTGTAATCAGCAATATTTTTTAGCCATAAGCACAATACATCCATCATCCTGCCCTTGTATCCCATTGATTTTGTTTTCCTTGTTAGCTATTTGTACATATTGACTTTTACAGTTTTCTTAAACAGACCATATAGGTGCTTTGTGGTTTCCTTGGAAGCTTCTTGTAAAGGAAGGTAGTTAACAGTATTTTGGTAAGGAATCCATGCTTTAACTAGTACATTTCCAAGTCTGCACAAATTGAAGTCTATGCTTTTGAAAATGAGATGAGCATAATCATAACAGATACAGGTTCCATCTAGAGAATGTATTAACGAAAGTCTATCTAAGGAACTACTCTAGAAAATAGTTTAATTTAGTTTAGATTCTCACAATATATTCATTTGAAAACATCGCTAAGGGAATTCATATTGAAATTTGTCAGGAGAATTGACTGTTTGGAGTTCATGCCTGGCACAAATCTCTCAGATTAATGCAAATCCCATATCCATGTCCATACTAGGCTAGTCCATAATGAGGTGAATATCCATATTTATCTTCAGTCTCCAAGTTCATTACAACTTGGCGACTATAAATACACAGTCTTAAGGATGCTATTTTCTCCTTTTCTCATCATTTTGCTGTGCGTTTGGATCACTTTTGTAACAAATAGTAGAGATGAAGATGTAGATGGACTGCGTATACAATATCAAGTTACAGGCCTCAACCAATAGCAAAGTACCTAATCCTCTATTATTTTGGTAACAAATAGCAAGGAGGAAAATGTAGCTTGACTACCAAAAATATATTAAGTTACAGGCCTCGACCAATCAAAAGTACCTAATCCTCACTGATGCAACAACAATTCAAAGCTCCAACACCAATAGAGAAAATTCTTCAATAAGTAAGGTAGCAGATTAGATTGATTAATGGTTAAAAGGTTTTAATTTCAAATAGGCTGTAAAAAGTCCAATTGCATAGAGCACATGCACAAAACATATAGACCCAAAATCTAACTGTGCAATTTTTCTGACAATGAACACCAGAGGCTATCTTTAGTAGAGAAGCTTGGTTTTTATGTTTATAAGTTAATTCACATTGTGGTCAAAATTGCAGGAAACAACACTACATCACATCAATATTAGTTCGATTCCCATGAAATCACATCAATGAGTACAAAAAAACATAGGAGGCCCCAAAATCATGGACATACACAACTGAACTTCAATGGACAGACACAACTAAACTTCAAAATCATTCCTTGTTAGCTATTTGTACATATTGACTTTTACAGTTTTCTTCAACAGACCATATAGGTGCTTTGTGGCTTCCTTGGAAGCTTCATGTAAAGGAAAGTAGTTAACAGTATTTCGATAGGGAATCCATGCTTTAACTAGTACATTTCCAAGTCTTCACAAATTAAAGTCTATGCTTTTGAAAATGAGATGAGCATAACCATAACAGATACACGTTCCATCTATTGAATGTCTTAACGAAAGTCTATCTAAGGAACTACTCTAGAAAATAGTTTAATTTAGTTTAGATTCTCACAATATATTCATTTGAAAACATCGCTAAGGGAATTCATATTCAAAGTTCTCAGGAGAATTGACTGTTTGGAGTTCATGCCTGGCACAAATCTCTCAGATTAATGCAATTCCCATATCCATGTCCATACTAGGCTAGTCCATAATGAGGTGAAGATCCATATTTATCTTCAATCTCCAAGTTCATTACAACTTGGCGACTATAAATACACAGTCCTGAGGATGCTATTTTCTCCTTTTCTCATCATTTTGCTATGTGTTTGGATCACTTTTGTAACAAATAGAAGAGTGTTGAGGCCTAGAAATTTGTAGGCAACAACAGCAAGGGATTCTCCCCAGTCAACGTTCCCAACTAGCCCATGACTATTTGGTGTAGGGAATCCATCTGGTTTACGGTCCGGCTACCGTAGGTCAAGTAACAAAATAAAAGGTTTTACCGGTTGCGGCCCGATCCACCGTAGATATTTTGTATTTTTGACTTTAAGTATGATATGCAAGTGCCTACCTAACATGCAGATTGATTGAGAATGCAAGGAGTGTTCACAATGTGATGCGCAAGTTCTTACCTCTCGTCTTAAACTCCCTCACATCTAAATCACACACAATTAGAAAATAAATATTAACTAGGCTATCTCTAGAGAGCTAGATATTAATTTATGAGTAATGTAATACTGTTCACATGTCACGGTAAATCACAGATAGTTGTTCGTAGAACCAAACATATAAACATGAATAAAAGTATACATGACAAGATAGCTCATCAACAGTTAAAACTTACATTACTCATAGTGGAAAATATCAGAGAAAATACTAGAGAAAATTCAGGAAAGAACATAGGTTCAAAAAGTTAGAACTTTCTCACAGTTAATGAAACACAGTCGAAAATGAAATAGTTCCCCTTCAACATTGTTCATTTTATCACATTGGAACATTCCACATAGCACCTTCTCCAACATGCAAAATTTGCAATTTCTTATTGTAAAACGAAGTAGTTCCTCTTACAAACAATAGTTCACAAGTTTTTCGAGGGAAAAAGCCCTTGTAAACTCTAACTTTCCTATATTTAAACCAAATCAGCCAACCCCTTGGGATGCCCCAACCGTGTGACCTTTGGGCTCCTCAAAAACCATCTAATATCACCATTTTGTCTTTTCCATGAGTACTCATGATTCACTTCATGCATTATGTTTTCAGATTTCAACTTATGAGTACTTAACAAAGTGGGATCCGCTCAGTAACTGGCGGATCTTTCCAAGCCTGGGATTTTGTCACCATCGATTCTGCCTTGTCTTTCATTTGTCCTCCTTGAGATCCCGTTGATTTCAATACGAACTCTGCCTAACACTGTCCAGCCAATTTTCTGCTGCTTCATCTCCCAGCTATGCCTTCTTGCAGTAGTAATTTGTAAAAATATCTTCAGTTCATCTGCAATTAAATGACATTTATCATTAATTAGGACTGCATTTTTTCAATAAAATCAAACTACATCAACAAACCGACTAGTCATCAAAAGAGGCCCTATACTGCACTCTCGTCATGAAAACCTTAACAAGTACTAGAACCACTGTCTCACCCACACAGGGGTTTAAAACTCACAAAATGACGGGAAGAGAAAAACTTATCGGCGGCTTAAAACACTAAAAACTCAGCTGGGTAGTCTTACTCATAGGTGCGTCAGCGGGTCTTAAACAAGCAACGGGCTTCGTGAGACCGTTAAGTTTATCGGAGTTGAAAGAGCTAGAACCTAAACTCTAGGTGGAAGAGTTCCCATTCGGTGAGCGGAAAGACATCAACATCGAAAAATTAGTGCGTTACATAGTTGCAAGGGCAGAGGAGGAAAGACTACAGACAAAGTGACGAAAACCCGACAAAGCATCAGCGAGCGGAGCAGTTATATGGAGGATACCTAGTTCGCTTGGGAGCCACAAGGGCAGAAAATAAACAGAATATAGCCTCCGATCCAAACCATAACTTTTTCTATGGTGCAAGAACAACATAAAACGCTAAGTGTTCGGAACAACCCAAGGTCTCGCAGCGGTCAAAAACTTGTTTCACTTCCAAAACAGCGGCTTCACAAAAACCAAATACCCTGACTCATATTCGACCAACCTTCGATAATATAAACAAGTCAAACAATATGACGCGACATCAGAGAAGTCAAGATCCTCCTTTAGAATAATCATCTTTCAGTTTCCGCAATGGAGTCTCCCTTAGGAGACATGGCTCCAATACTTTGTTTAAATGGCCTTTGAAACAATGACTAGCATGAGAAATAAGCTTCTGGGAACAAAGTAAGAAATCGCAGCTCAAAGGGAAAGAAATCAAACTCCAAATTCCGCAACCCACAGCAGTTTCAAACATAAGCAATTTTCTGAAAATCATGAAGAGAGTTAACAAAAAGACTTCATGAATCCAAACAATTCTAGGCAATGCTAAAATTAACAAGGGGGTCCAAAATTTGAAAATTTGGGGAAATAGTTGCAGCTGCAACAATTGGTGACTACCTGGTGAACCTACATCTCTGGACGATTATTTCTTGAGTAACAGATGGTTTAAAAACAAACGAGTATGTTGAATTCTTCCAGATATCTAGATTTCTCAAATGGCAAATACATGTAGTTTTAATCATTGATGATAGTCCAATTTAGGAGAGTGGAAACCAGGATTTTCAAGTCAAGATAACTCTTTTGAGGCCAGAAAGATGAATTTCATTTGTTACCTCTATCTTTAGGTAGCTTCCAGCTTGGACACCACAGGATTGTAGCATATGGTAAACAGAAATATTCATTTGTTCCTCATTCCCATGCCATTTTTCACCTTTCGTGCTTTCGAACTTTTGTCCTTTCATATGAGTCCTCCTGCATGCCTTTCTTTCTAAATTTTGATTCAGGCTCCTCTATCCATAGTGTCCTTTTGTGTGAGATATGTATTCGATTTTCAGCTCACGCACGAAGAGGAACTTTTGGCGATTTAGTACTTATATGGTTCAGTATTTGTTTTGATACATAATGCTTTCATAGGAGCTTTCGGCTCTTATCTGCCCTTTGGCATTCAATTCTTGGCATGGGATCATTTATATATAATATAATGTTTACCCTGCTTCCTTTCCATGGGCCCTTTGCTGTCACTCCCTATGACATTTTAAGTGTGAGATGGATGGAGCCTCAAAATAGTACTCGAGACCTTTTGATTCTGGTTTATTTTACAAGGATTAAGCAGGACTTCAATGTGTTCATAGCCACTCGAGAAAACTACTAAAATAGAAGAAATTCTTTTAGATAAATAATAATACACCGTCTTATACCCAAGAACTTTAATCATTCCAAAATTCTAATTTTCTCCATGCAACCACGAGTTTGCTTCCTTTATTGAAATCAATTAAAATTTAAACTAAAAAAAAATAGAACTACATAACTCAAAGTAACAGCCAAGTCAAATTATTTATATGCAAGATAAAAGAACACAAATAAACTCAGGAAAAATAAGGTTTGAGAACTAAACCATTCACTGGTAATTTCTCTTCCCACCCCTGTAAATCTTGCAATTTATAAGTTGAGGGGCCAAGCTTTGCCGCAATCTAGAAAGGACCTACCCACAACTGTTGAAATTTCGTGTGTTTTCCTTTCTCATCATGGGGGTGGTCCCACTTGAGAACCAAATCTCCCACCTCAAAATCTTTTGTTCCATCCTTGTGTTTATCAAACCATCTCTTTACTACCTCTTGTTGTTGTTTAAAGCACTCTTTGGCTTTAGATCGAGACTCTTCTGCCTTCAGGAGATTATATATCCTCATTTGCAAGACTTCATTTTCTGATCCTCTAGATTCCTGAGCTATTATGGAAGAGGGTAGCATGATATTGGGGGGTAGAATGGCCTCTTTACCATACACAAGGGTATACAGAGAAACTCCTATCAAAGACTTGGGGGTGACTTTATCAGCCCAAAGAGTATTTGGTAACGCTGAGTGCCAACTCTTCTGATTTTCTATCACCGTCTTTTTTAAAATCCTAATCAGATTCTTGTTTCTAGATTCAGCTAATCCATTTCCCTGTGGATAGTAATTAGCAGAGTAATGCAACTTAATTCCTTTCTCATGAGCAAAAGTAGTGAATCTAATCAAGGAAAAGTAAGTAGCATTATCAAAAACTAAAGAAATTGGAACTCCAAACCTGGTCATAATATGGTCTTGCAAGAAGTATATGACCGCATCCTCATTTTATTGCGCAATGGAATGGATTCGACCCAGCGAGTGAAGTAGTTGGTTGCTATCAAAATATGCTTGTGTTGTAAAGAATAATTTGGGTTTATATCCCCAATAATATCAAACCCCCATTGCTCAAAAGGCTCTGTTATCATCACAGGATTCAATGATCTTGCTGCTTTAGCTTGTATTCCACTACACCTTTGACAGATGTCGCACTTTCTGACATGGGCATGTGCATCTTTTAAAAGTGTGGGACAATAGTATCTGGCTCTGAGAATTTTATGATCTGTAGTATCTCCGGAAAAATGTCTCCCAGCAAGCCCATCATGCAAATCTTTCATTACCTTCTTCGCATCTTCTTTCTCTAAGCATCTATGAAGAACTCCATCGTAATTTTTTCTGAATAATATTCCTTCAATAATTTGATATGAGGCTGATTTAAGATGCAGTGCTCTTCTTTGCTTAGAATTCCAATGTTCCAGTAACGATCCTATATGAAGGTAATGCACAAGGTCTTGATACCAAGATTTCGAGGCTGTGAAAAGAGGACATACATCCATCAAATGTAACTCAGCTTCGTCTTCCTAGGCATGTCTTCATTGTTTCTATTTTCAGTCATCAGCCTGCACAACCCTTGCCCTTTAACTATAGAAGCTGTCTTGAATTCGAGGTCATATTCCTAAAGAGATGTTACCCAATTGCCCCTTCTTTCTCCTAACTCTTTCTGTACGAAAAGAGACCTCACAGCTGGGTGTGGGACGATTACCTTGGTCCGGTTGTTTAGTATGTAGGGCCTGAATTGTTTCACCACTTTGAACACTGCATAAGCTTGTTTATCTATAGCCGGGTAATTCAATTCTTCCCCTTGCAGACTAGTGGTCATAAATGATATGGGGAACTCATATACCTCATCTTCCTTCTGGATAAGCATAGCTTCCAGCGAATCATCGGATGCGAAAGTGTACAAAATAAAATCTTTATCAAAATCCGGGCTTTTGAGGGAGGGTGCGTTTGCAACAGAGGTTTTAATCTTACTGAATGCATTCTTCTCAACATCAGTCCACTTGAATTGTACACTTTTCTTTACCATTTGCTGCAAAGGTTTAACAATTTCAGCGAAATCCGGCACAAACCTTCGCATGAAGTTTATTGTTCCCATAAATGATTGCATGCCCTTTTTATTATGGGGCAAGGGAATCTGTTCAATGACTTTGATCCTTTCTGGGTCTACGGAGATCCCCTTCTTTGAAACCACGTGACCCAACAACTTACCTTCCGTAACAGCGAACACGCACTTTTTGGGGTTTAGTGAGATACCATATTTTCGGTAGCATTCAAAAATCTGTTTAAGACGAAATGCGTGTCCTTCTCTCTTCTTCGAGAATATCGTGATGTCATCGAGGTATACTACAGCACTACGGCCAATCAAACCGTGGAAAGATATGTCCATAGCCCTCTGGAACATAGCTCCAGTGTCTATAAGTCCAAAGGGAATTCCTCTGTAAGCGAAAGTTTCCCACCTAGTACTGAACGTCATTTTCAATCTGTCTTCTTCAGCTACTAATACTTGATTGTAGCCTGAAAATCCGTCTAATAAAGAGAATAGTTCAGAACTTGAAACCATTTGCAGTAGTTGCTCCATGGGAGGAACATGATAATTGTCTTTATCTAAAGCGCGATTTAAGTTTCTAAAATCCACACATAACCTTATTTCTCCATATTTCTTCCTCACTGGTACCAGATTTGAAACCCATTCCGAGTGTCTAACCGTAAAAATGATTCTAGCATCCAATAATTTCTTAACTTCACTCTGGATTAGACGTTCCAATTTTGGATGCATTTTCCTTAAAGGCTGCTGATAAGGTTTGGCTCCAGATTTGATGGGGATAACATGCTGGATAATACTGGTGTCATATGTCTTCAGATCTTCATACATCCAGGTAAAAACATCTTTGTATTGATTGAAAAGAACGATGAACTCATCTCTTTCAGCCGGTGAACAACATTTTCCAAGATTCACATATTTAGGATTCATCTCAGTCCCCAAATTAATCAATTCGAACTGTAAAGATGAGCTATGAGTCTTCACATTTGCTGGTATTCTAAATTTTTCATTTAAATCAAACATCTGTTCTAAAGTTCTGACTACCTTAGGGATGAAATTATCAAATTTCAACTCAGCCTGATGTTCTTCATCATCAATAATCACCCCTTTAAATGCCTCGTCATTTGTTAAGCATTCTATAATCTGCTGATCATCGTCAAACACTCGTAGGTTGGTAATCATATCCAGAACCGAGGGACTGAAAAGCAATTCAACAAAGCACTGATTATTAGAGGGCACAAGCCTTGCAATTGATGTGGCCAACAAGTCAGCTACTGCATTCTTAAGTCTTGGGATCGATACAATATTGAATGCATTAAAACATTTGAGTAAATCCCATACTTCATTTTGATAAGCTTTTAAATGAGGAGAAATTCAATTTATTTGATTTCAAATTTGTTTTACAATTATTTCAGAATCTTCAAACAATTTCAGATTACTTGCCTTTAATTCAATTGCTTTCCTTAAACCTTGAACCAACGCTTCATATTCAGCTGTGTTATTTGTACATTCAAACTCTAACCTACACGAAAGAAAATGTTTGTTCTTCTTAGGGTCAATCAGGACACAGCCGGCTCCTAGCCATTCTAACGTTTTAGAACCATAAAAAAAACTGTCCAGAGATCGCTAACTACTGTGCGGGAATTTACATCTACTTCTACTGCTAAGTATACTATTTTACAATCGATTTCATCAGCCTATGAAAACCGAAGGAGATCAGGCTAAGTGTCTGATGTGTCACTGGTTGCTTCTGCTTGGTAATTTCCTGGTTCTAACTCAATAAAGTAATTTCCCAAAACAGAATCCATTGGTTCATTTTTTTCTTCAAACTAAGTAACATTGTGTTTCATGTGGGGCTCCCTCAAAATTTTAATTTGATTCGGGATTCCTTTATATGGTAGCCACATATGTGACCTGTCCGAGGAAAAATATCCATTTAGCTTTGCCGACCAGTCCCTGCTCAGAACAAGCCCATAAGCTTCTAGTATGTCAGCCACCACAATATCAATAAATTGACACACCTTATCATTTGAAGACAAGTGGACTAGAACATCCTCCATTTCCCCAATTACCTTCACATTCGTTCTTTCCAACTGAACAACCCTCCAGGTGGATGGTTTAGGCTGCCCATTTATCCTTTTGCAGAGTGATAGCGGCATGATGTTAACCGATGCCCCTGAGTCTACCAGGAAATTATGTACGTTCTGGTTAAAAATTTCAAAAGTGAGGAGAAAAGGTGGATTCTTTCTCTTAGGCTTACCTCCTATACTTGCTTCCCTAATTTCTTCTTCTTCCTTGGGCTGATTGTCGGTGGGAAGCCCCTCCTTTGATGCTTCAAGTGCTTTCAATAGCTTTTCTTTCTGTTGCGGCACCTTGCACATTTCAAATAATGAGATATTCGCCCTTACCTTCTTTATATCTTCCACAATGTCATAATCCATCTTAGGTTCAGTGGGATTTGGTTTACCATTATTCATTTTTTCTTCATTGGGCTTGGCAAACACATTATTCTGTCTAGGATCTTGACTGGTGATGGTAAATTCCAGAATTTTATTAGCTGAGGAGTTATTTTGAAATTTCTTAACATTCCTTTGAAGTCTTTTAATATTTGGGAGCATGAGACTATTTTCTTTAGCCAACCCTTGGCTTCTTGTTATTACATTTGTTTCCAGGATGTCCTCGTGTCTCAAAACCTTTTCCTCCTCAGCATCAAACAACAAAACATAGTCCCATAAAACCATGGTCTCATCCTCTTGTTCTTTCATTGATGTATTGTTGTCTTTCCTTTCGTCATCTTTATCTTTTGTCAATTTAGAATCCAACAGCTGATTCATAACCAATGTCATTGATTTATCCATTGAGGACAATTATTTTCAGAGTGGGGTTGTTGGTGGAAAATGCAAAAATTGTCCATTCCTACCTTTGTTAAATTCATAGATACAAGATTGTGCGGAGGGGGTTGGGATTGATTGTTATCTTCCCTTTTCTTGTAATAAGGCTTGTAGAAATTTTGAGCTTCCTTTTCCTTTTCCAAGTCTATGATTTTGTTAGAAATCTTCTGCATCATTTTTGCCATTCCTTTGAAATCTGGCGACTGCTCTTCCTTAGGCTTGGTAAACAACAAAGCTTTCCTCCCCACAATTTTTTCTCATGACTGTTCGGGATAATCTTCGATACTTTCCTTTTCAGCCTCTACTCTCTCGGCCTCCTCATAGGTCTCCGCTAGCGTAGGCTTGGCCTTCATTTTAGCAAACATGGCCAACTCAGGTCCTAGAGCTGAGGTATACTATTCACTTAGGACTTTATCTGAAGGTTTGTCAGCTTCAAAAAAATTCTTAAGATAGGCTACAAACCTTTGGGTGAAACTATGCACCTTCTCCTTTCTTTCTTTATTCAAGGAGCATAGTCCTTTCATGAGAGATGCATGAGTCTTTTGGGTTGCATACTTACTTCTAAAAATCCTCTCGAAGGTATCCCAATCAGGGATAGAATTTGTAGGTAAACCAAAGTACCACGATGTTGCTGCTCCTTTAAGGGTGTGTGGGAAAAGTCTACAAACTACATCCTCATATTCCCTAGCCCTTAATCCTTTTATTGCCAAATAGAAACTTTGCAAGTGGTTGTCTACTAGCATCTTCTCATTTGGGTCAAATTTGGGCAGCATCTTTTCAAAACATTGAGGTAAATCATGCAAAGGAGGTGTTAGGTTTAAAGGTGATCTGGCTTTCCAAGAAGGTGGTGGATTCGATGGGTTGGGTGGTTGATTTGCGTTTACGCCTACCATGAGTCTAGGTGGAGAGTGAGGGGGTGAGCGAATAGGAGTATGAACAGGAGAACTGTGAGGAGTATCTGGACCTACTTGATTCAGAGGCTGTACAACTTCCTGTAAGGCTGTTTCTACAAGTTCTTCCAAATCCCCAACCAGCACTGAGTCTTCCAATATAGGACGATCTTTCTTTTTATATTCTCTTCTGGGCAATTCAGGGATAATCGAAAATCCTCCAATATTCTTCATGTATGCCCTAGTGTGTCTTCTCATATCATTAACAACTTTGTTGTCGATAGAATACAAATGTTCTCTACCCCCCTCTTCAGGAATTGGATTGGAAAACAAACTACCTCCTGAACTGTTACCAGTGGAATGATCTCGGGAAAATGGGTTTCCTCGTCCAACCATGCACTGGTGGCCTTCCTTCTAGTGCCAAAAATTGTTGAGGCCTAGAAATTTGCAGGAAACAATAGCAAGGGATTCTCCCCAGTCAACGTTCCCAACTAGCCCGTGACTATTTGGTGTAGGGAATCCGTCGGGTTTGCGGTCCAGCTACCATAGGTCAAGTAACAAAATTAAAGGTTTCACTGGTTGTGGCCTGTTCCACCGTAGATATTTTGTATTTTTTGCTTTAAGTATGATATACAAGTTCCTACCTAACATTCAGATTGATTGAGAATGCAAGGAGTGTTCACAATGTGATGCGCAGGTTCTTACCTCTCGTCTTAAACTCCCTCACATCTAAATCACACACAATTAGAAAATAAATATTAACTAGGCTATCTTTAGAGAGCTAGATATTAATTCATGAGTAATGTAATACTGTTCACATGTCACGGCATCACAGATAGTTGTTCCGAGAACCAAACATATAAACATGAATAAAAGTATACACGACAAGATAGCTCATCAGCAGTTAAAACTTCCATTACTCATAGTGGAAAATATCACAGAAAATACTAGAGAAAATTCAGGAAAGAACATAGGTTCATAAAGTTAGAACATTCTCACAGTTAATGAAACACAGTCGAAAACGAAATAGTTCCCCTTCAACATTCTTCATTTTATCACATTGGAACATTCCACATAGCACCTTCTCCAACAGGCAAAATTTGCAATTTCTTATTGTAAAACGAAGAAGTTCCTCTTACAAACAATAGTTCACAAGTTTTTCCAGGAAAAAAGCCCCTGTAAACTCTAACTTTCCTATATTTAAACCAAATCAGCCAACCCCTTGGGCTGCCCCAACCGTGTGACCTTTGGGCTCCTCAAAACTGTCTAATATCACCATTTTGTCTTTTCCATGAGTTATCATGATTCACTTCATGCCTTACGTTTTCAGATTTCAACTTATGAGTACTTAAACAAGCGGGATCCGCTCAGTAACTGATGTATCTTTCCAAGCCTGGGATTTTGTCACCATCGATTCTGCCTTGTCTTTCATTTGTCCTCCTTGAGATCCTGTTGATTTCAATACAAACTCTTCCTAACACTATCTAGACAATTTTCTGCTGCTTCGTCTCCCAGCTATGCCTTCTCGCAGTAGTAATTTGTAAAAATATCTTGAGTCCGTATGCAATTAAATGACATTTATCATTAATTAGGACTGCATTTTTTCAATAAAATCAAACTACATCAACAAACCGACTAGTCATCAAAAGAGGCCCTATACTACGCTCTTGTCATGAAAACCTTAACAAGCACCAGAACCACTGTCTCACCCACACAGGGGTTTAAAACTCACAAAACAACGGGAAGAGAAAAACTTATCGGTGGCTTAAAACAATAAAACCCCGGCCGGGTAGTCTTACTCACAGCCGCGTCACCGGGTCTCAAATAGGCAATGGGCTCCGTGAGACCGTTAAGTTTATTGGAGTCGAAAGAGATAGAACCTAAACTCTGGGCGGAAGAGTTCCTAGTCGGAAAACGGAAAGACATCAACGTCGAAAAATTAGTGCGTTACACAGCCGCAAGGGCGGAGGAGGAAAGACTACAGACAAAGCGACGAAAACCCGACAAAGCATCGGCGGGAGGAGAATTTATATGGCGGATACCTAGTTGGCTTGGGAGCTGCAAGGGAAGAAAATAAACAGACTAAAGCCTCTAATCCAAACCATAACTTTTATTATTGCGCAAGAACAACGTAAAACGCTAAGTGTTCGGAACAACCCAAGGTCTCGCAGCAGTCCAAAACTTGTTTCACTTCCAAAACAACGGCTTCACAAAAACCAAATACACTGACTCAACTTCGACCAACCTTCGATAATATAAACAAGTCAAATGATACAACGCGACATCGGAGAAGTCAAGATCCTCCTGCAGAATAATCATCGTTTAGTTTCTGCAATGGAGGCTCCCTTAGGAAACATGGCTCCAATACGTTTTTTAAATGGCCTTCGAAACAGTGGCTAGCACGAGGATCTTGAACAAAGCAAGAAATCGCAACTCAAAGGGAAAAAAACCAAACTCCAAATTCCGCAAGCCACAACAGTTTCAAACATAAGAAATTTTCTGAAAAGCATGAAGAGAGTTAACAAAAAGAGTTCATGAATCCAAATGATTCTAGGCAATGCTAAAATTAACAAGGGGGTCCAAAATTTGAAAATTCGGGGAAACAGTTGTAGCTGCAACAATTGGCGACTACTTGGTGAACCTAGATCTCTGGACGATTATTTCTTGAGTAACAGATGGTTTAACAACAAATGAACCTGTTGAATTCTTCCAGATATCTGGATTTCTCAAATGGAAAATACATGTACTTTTAATCATTGATGATAGTCCAATTTAGGAGAGTGGAAACCAGGATTTTCAAGTCAAGATAACTCTTTTGAGGCCAAAAAGATGAATTTCATTTGTTACCTCTGTCTTCAAGTAGCTGCCATCTTGGACACCATAGGATTGTAGCATATGGTAAACATAAATATTCATTTGTTCCTCATTCCCATGCCATTTTTTCACCTTTCGTGCTTTTTAACTTTTGTCCTTTCATATGAGTCCTCTTGCATGCCTTTCTTTGTGAATTTTGATTCATGCTCCTCTATCCATAGTGTCCTTTTCTGTGAGAGATGTATTCAATTTTTAGCTCACGGACAAAGAGGAACTTTTGGCGATTTAGTACTTATATGGTTCAGTATTTGTTTTGATACATAATGCTTTCATAAGAGATTTCGGCTCTTATCTACCTTTTGGCATTCAATTATTGGCATGGGATCATTTATATATAATATAATGTTTACCCTGATTCCTTTCCATGGGCCCTTTGTTGTCACTCCCTAGGACATTTTAAGTGTGAGATGGATGGAGCCTCAAAATAGTACTCCAGACCTTTTGATTTTGGTTTATTTTACAAGGATTAAGCAGGACTTCAATGTGTTCATAGCCACTCGAGAAAAATGCTAAAATAGAAGAAATTCTTTTAGATAAACAATAATACACAGTCTTATACCCAAGAACTTTAATCATTCCAAAATTTTGATGTTCTCCATGCAACCACGAGTTTGCCTCCTTTATTGAAATCGGTCAACATTTAAACTAAAACAAAACAGAACTACATAACTCAAATTAACGGCCAAGTCAAATTATTTATATACAAGATAAAAGAACACAAATAAACTCAGGAAAAATAAGGTTTTAGAACTAAACCATTTACTGGTAGGTTCTCTTCCCACCCCTATAAATCTTGCAATTTATAAGTTGAGGGGCCAAACTTTGCCACAATCTGGAAAGGACCTACCCACAACTGTTGAAATTTTGTGTGTTTTTCTTTCTCATCATGGGGGTGGTCCCACTTGAGAACCAAATCTCCCACCTCAAAATCTTTTGTTCCATCCTTGTGTTTATCAAACCATCTCTTTACTACCTCTTTTTCTTGTTTAAATCACTCTTTGGCTTTAGATCGAGACTCTTGCACCTTCAGGAGATTATATATCCTCATTTGCAAGACTTCATTATCTGATCCTCTGGATTCCTGAGCTATTATGGAAGAGGGTAGCATGATATTGGGGGGTAGAATTGCCTCTTTACCATACACAAGGGTATACTATGACACTCCTATCGAAGACTTGGGGGTGAATCCATCATCCCAAAGAGCATTTGGTAATGCTGAGTGCCAACTCTTCTGATTTTCTATCACCGTCTTTTTTAAAATCCTAATCAGATTCTTGTTTGTAGATTCAGCTAAGTGATTTCCCTGTGGATAGTAATTAGCAGAGTAATGCAACTTAATTCCTTTCTCATGAGCAAAAGCAGTTAATTTAATCAAGGAAAAGTAAGTAGCATTATCAAAAACTAAAGAAATTGGAACCCCAAACCTGGTCATAATATGGTCTTGCAAGAAGTCTATGACCGCATCCTCATTTATTTTGTGCAATGGAATGGCTTCGACCCAGCGAGTGAAGTAGTCGGTTGCTGTCAGAATATACTTGTGTTGCAGGGAATAATTCGACTTTATCTCCCCAATAATATCCAACCCCCATTTCTCAAAAGGCTCTGTTATCATCACAGGCTTCAATGGTCCTGCTGCTTTAGCTTTTCTTCCACTACACCTTTGACAGATGTCGCACTTTCTGACGTGGGCATGTGCATATTTGAAAAGCGTGGGCCAATAGTATCTGGCTCTGAGAATTTTATGAGCTGCAGTATCTCCGGAAAAATGTCCCCTAGCAGGCCCATCATGCAATTCTGTCATTACCTTCTTCGCATCTTCTTTCTCTAAGCATCTAAGAAGAAATCCATTGTAATTTTTTCTGAATAATATTCCTTCAATAATTTGATATGACACTGATTTAAGACGCAGGGCTCTTCTTTGCTTAGAATTCCAATGTTCCGGTAACAATCCTATCTGAAGGTAATGCACAAGTTCTCGATACCAAGATTCCAGGGTTGTGAAAAGAGGACATACATCCATCAAATGTAACTCAGCTTCGTCTTCCCAAGCATGTTCTTCATTGTTTCTATTTTCAGTCATCAGCCTACACAACCCTTTTCCTTTAACTATATAAGCTGGCTTGAATTCGAGGTCATATTCCTAAAGAGTTCTTACCCAATTGCCCCTTCTTTCTCCTAACTCCTTCTGTACGAAAAGAGACCTCACAATTGGGTGTGGGACGATTACCTTGGTCCGGTTCTTTAGTATATAGGGCCTGAATTGTTTCACCGCTTTGAACACTATGTAAGCTTGTTTATCTATAGCCGGGTAATTCAATTCGGCCCCTTGCAAACCAGTGCTCATAAATGATATGGGGACCTCATCTCCCCCATCTTCCTTCTGGATAAGCACAGCTGCTAGCGAATCATCGGATGAGAAAGTGTACAGAATAAAATATTTATCAAAATCCGGGCTTTTGAGGGAGGGTGCATGTGCAACATCGGTTTTAATCATACTGAATGTGTTCTTCTCAACATCAGTCCACTTGAATTGTACACTTTGCTTTAGCATTTGCTGTAAAGGTTTAACAATTTTAGTGAAATCCGGCACAAACCTTCGCATGAAGTTTATTGTTCCCATAAATGATTGCATGCCCTTTTTATTATGGGGCAAGGGAATGTGTTCAATGGATTTGCTCCTTTCTGGGTCTATGGAGATCCCTTTCTTTGAAACTGCGTGACCCGGCAACTTACCTTCCGTAACAGCGAACACGCACTTTTTTGGGTTTAGTGAGATACCATATTTTCAGTAGTGTTCAAAAATATGCTTAAGATGAAACACGTGTCCTTCTCTCTTCTTCAATAATATCATGATGTCATCGAGGTATACTATAGCATTGCGGTCAATCAAACCATGGAAAGCTATCTCCATAGCCCTCTGGAACGTAGCTCCAGCATTTATAAGTCCAAATGGCATTCTTCTGTAAGCAAAAGTTCCCCACCTGGTCCTGAACGTCGTTTTCAATCTATGTTCTTCGGTTACTAATACTTGATTGTAGCCTGAAAATCCGTCTAATAAATAGAATAGTTTAGAACCTGAAACCATTTGCAGTAGTTTCTCCATGGGAGGAACAGGATAATTGTCTTTATCTAAAGCGTGATTTAAGTTTCTAAAATCCACACATAACCTGATTTCTCCATATTTCTTCCTCACTGGTACTAGATTTGAAACCCATTCCGAGTGTCTAACCTTAAAAATGATTCTAGCATCCAATAACTTCTTAACTTCACTCTGGATTAGAGGTTCCAATTTTGGATGCATTTTCCTTAAAGGCTGCTGATAAGGTTTAACTACAGATTTGATGGGAATAACATGCTGGATAATACTGGTGTCATATGTGTTCAAATCTTCATACGTATAGGAAAAAACATCTTTGTATTGATTGAAAAGAACGATGAACTTATCTCTTTCAGCCGGTGAACAACATTTTCCAAGATTCACATATTTAGGTTTCAGCTCGGTCCCTAAATTAATCAATTCGAACTGTAAATATGAGCTATGAGTCTTCACATTTGCTGGTCTTATAAATTTTTCATTTAAATCAAACATTCGTTCTAAAGTTCTGACTCCCTTAGGGATGAAATTATCGAATTTCAGTTCGGCCTGATGTTCTTCATCATCAATAATCACCCCTTTAAATGCCTCGTCATTCATTAAGAATTCAATAATCTGCTGATCATCGTCGAACACTCGTAGGTTCGTAATCATATCCGAAACCAAAGGCCTGAAAAGAAATTCAAGAGAGCATCGATTATTAGAGGGCACAAGCCTCACAGCTGATGTGGCCAACAAGTTAGCTGCTGCATTCTTAAGTCTTGGGATCGATACAATATTAAATGCATTAAAACATTTGAGTAAATCCCATACTTCATTATGATAAGGTTTTAAATGAGGAGAAATTCAATGTATTTGATTCCAAATTTGTTTTACAGTTATTTCAGAATCTTCAAACACTTTCAGATTACTTGCCTTTAATTCAATTGCTTTCCTTAAACCTTGAACCAACGCTTCATATTCAGCTGTGTTATTCATACATTCAAACTCTAACCTACATGAAAGAAAATGTATGTTCTTCTTAGGGTCAATCAGGACACAGCCGACTCCTGACCCTTCTAACGTTTTAGAACCGTAAAAAAAAAGTGTCCAGAAATCACTAACTACTGTGCGGGAATTTACATCTACTTCTACTGCTAAGTCTACTATTTTACAATCAATTTCATCAGCCTGTGAAAACCGAAGGAGATCAGGCTGAGCGTCTGATGTGTTGCTAGCTTCTTCTGCTCGGTAATTTCCTGGTTCTAACTCAATAAAGTAATTTCCCAAAATAGAATCCACTGGTTCGTTTTTTTCTTCGAACTGAGTAACGTTGTGTTTCATGTGGGGCTCCCTCAAAATTTTAATTTGATTCATTCTCCCTTTATACGGAAGCCACAGATGTGACCTGTCCGAGGCAAAATATCCGTTTAGCTTTGCTGACCAATCCCTGCTCAGAACAATCCCATAAGCTTTTGGTATGTCAGCCAGCACAATATCAATAAATTGACACACGTTATCATTTGAAGACAAGTGGACTAGAACATCCTCCATTTCCCCAATTACCTTCACATTCGTTCTATCCAACTGAACAACCCTCTAGTTGGATGGTTTAGGCTGCCCATTTATCCTTTTGCAGACCCATAGTGGCATGATGTTAACCGATGCCCCTGACTCTACCAGGAAATTATGTACGTTGTGGTTAAAAAATTTCAAAAGTGAGGAGAAAAGGTGGATTCTTGCTCTTAGGATTGCCTCCTATACTTGCTTCCCCAATTTCTTCTTCTTCCTTAGGTTGATTGTTGATGGGGAGCCTGTCCTTTGATGCTTCAAGTGCTTTCAATAGCTTTTCTTTCTGCTGCGGCACCTTGCACATTTCAAATAATGAGATATTCTCCCTTACCTTCTTTATATCTTCCACAATGTCATAATCCATCTTAGGTTCGGTGGGATTTGGTTTACCATTATTCATTTTTTCTTCATTGGGCTTGGCAAACACGTTATTCTATCTAGGATCTTGACTGGTGATGGTAAATTCTGGCCCATTTTATTAGCTGAGGAGTTATTTTGAAATTTCTTAACATTCCTTTGAAGTCTTTTAATCTTTGGGAGCATGAGACTGTTTTCTATAGCCAACCCTTGGCTTCTTGTTGTTACATTTGTTTCCAGGATTTCCTCGTGTCTCAAAACCTTTTCCTCCTCATCATCAAACAACGAAACACAGTCCCATAAAACCATGGTCGCATCCTCTTGTTCTTTCATTGATGTATTGTTTTCTTTCCTTTCTTCATCTTTATCTTCTATCAATTTAGAATCCAATAGCTGATTCATAACCAACGTCATTGAATTTATCCATTGAGGACAATACTTTTCAGAGTGGGGTTGTTGGTGGAAAGTGCAAAAATTGTCCATTCCTACCTCTGTTAAATTCATAGATACAGGATTGTGCAGAGGGGGTTTAGATTGATTGTTATCTTCCCTTTTCTTGTAATAAGGCTTGTAGAACTTTTGAGCTTCCTTTTCGTTTTCCAAGTCTATGATTCTGTTAGTAAGCTTCTGCATCATTTTTTCCATTCCTTCGAAATCTGGTGACTGCTCTTCCTTAGGCTTGGTAAACAACAAAGCTTTCCTTGACACAATTTTTTCTCCTAACTATTCGGGATAATATTCGATACTTTCCCTTTCAACCTCTACTCTCTCGACCTCCTCATAGGTATCCACTAGTGTAGGCTTGGCCTTCATTTTGGCAAACAAGGCCAACTCGGGTCCTAGAGCCGAGGTATAATATTCAATCAGGACTTTATCCAAAGGTTTGTCAGCTTCAAAAAAAATTCTTAAGATAGGCTGCAAACCTTTGGGTGAAACTATGCACCTTCTCCTTTATTTCTTTCTTTAAGGCGCATAGTCCTTTCATGAGAGCTGCATGAGTATTTTGGGTTGCATACTTCTAAAAATCCTCTTGAAGGTATCCCAATCAGGGATAGAATTTGCAGGTAAAACAAAGTACCACAATGCTACTGCTCCTTTAAGGGTGTGTGGGAAAAGTCGACAAACTACATCCTCATATTCCCCATCCTTAATCCTTCTATTTCCAAATAGAAACTTTGCGAGTGGTCTTCTACTAGCATCTTCTCATTTGGGTCAAATTTGGGCAGCATATTTTCAAAATATTGAGGTAAATCATGCAAAGGAGGTGTTAGGTTTAAAGGTGATCCGGCTTTCCAGGTAGGTGGTGGATTTGGTGGGTTGGGTGGTTGATTTGCATTTATGCCTGCCATGAGTCTAGGTGGAGAGTGAGGGGGTGAGCGAATAGGAGTATGAACATGAGAACTGTGAGGAGTATCTGGACCTACTTGATTCAGAGGCTGCACAACTTCCTGTAAGGTTGTTTCTACAAGTTCTTCCAAATCCCCAACCAGCACTGAGTCTTCTAATATAGGACGATCTTTCCTTTTATATTCTCTCCTGGGAAATTCAGGGATAATTGAAAATCCTCCAATCTTCTTCACATATTCCCTAGTGTGTCTTCTTAGATCATTAACAACTTCATTCTTAACAGAATACAAATGTTCTCTACCCCCCTCTTCATGAATTGGATTGGAAAACAAACTGCCTCCTGAACTGTTATCGGTGGAATGATCTCGGGAAAATGGGTTTCCTCGGCCAACCATGCACTGACGACCCTCCTTCTAGCACAAGAAACTGTTGAGGCCTGGAAATTTTCAGGCAACAACAGCAAGGGATTCTCCCCAGTCAACGTTCCCAACTAGCCCGTGACTGTTTGGTGTAGGGAATCCGTCCGGTTTGCGGTCCGGATACCGTAGGTCAAGTAACAAAATAAAAGGTTTTACCGGTTGCAGCTCGATCCACCGTAGATATTTTTATTTTTGACTTTAAGTATGATATGCAAGTGCCTACCTAACATGCAGATTGATTGAGAATGCAAGGAGTGTTCACAATGTGATGCGCAGGTTCTTACCTCTCGTCTTAAACTCCCTCACATCTAAATCACACACAATTAGAAAATAAATATTAATTAGGCTATGTCTAGAGAGCTAGATATTAATTCATGAGTAATGTAATACTGTTCACATGTCATGGCAAATCACAGATAGTTGTTCCTAGAACCAAACATATAAACGTGAATAAAAGAATACACAACAAGATAGCTCATGAATAGCTAAAAATTCCATTACTCATAGTGGAAAATATCACAGAAAATACTAGAGAACATTCAGGCAAGAACATAGGTTCAAAAAGTTAAAACGTTCTCACAGTTAATGAAACAAAGTAAAAAATGAAATAGTTCCCCTTCAACATTGTTCATTTTATCACATTGGAACATTCCACATAGCACCTTCTCCAACAGACAAAATTTGCAATTTCTTATTGTAAAACAAAGTAGTTCCTCTTACAAACAATAGTTCACAAGTTTTTCCAGGGAAAAAGCCCCTGTAAACTCTAACTTTCCTATATTTAAACCAAATCAGCCAACCCCTTGGGCTGCCCCAACCATATGACCTTTGGGCTCCTCAAAACTGTCTAATATCACCATTTTTTCTTTTCCATGAGTACTCATGATTCACTTCATGCGTTACGTTTTCAGATTTCAACGTATGAGTACTTAAAAAAGCGGGATCCGCTCGGTAATTGATGGGTCTTTCCAATCCTGGGATTTTGTCACCATCGATTCTGCCTTGTCTTTCATTTGTCCTCCTTGATATCCCATTGATTTCAATACGAACTCTACCTAACACTGTCCAACCAATTGTCTGCTCCTTCGTCTCCCAGCTATGCCTTCTCGCAGTAGTAATTTGTAAAAATATCTTGAGACCGCCTGCAATTAAACGACATTTATCATTAATTAGGACTGCATTTTTTCAATAAAATCAAACTACATCAACAAATTGACTAGTCATCAAAAGAGGCCTTGTACTATGCTCTCATCATGAAAACCTTAAAAAGCACCAGAACCACTGTCTCGCCCACACAGGGGTTTAAAACTCACAAAACGACCGGAAGAGAAAAACTTATCGGTGGCTTAAAACACTAAAACCTCGGCCGGGTAGTCTTACTAACAGCCTCGTCAGCGGGTCTCAAACAGGAAACGGGCTCCGTGAGACCATTAAGTTTATCGGAGTCGGAAGAGCTAGAACCTAAACTCTGGGCGGAAGAGTTCCCAATCGGTGAGAGGAAAGACATCAACATCGGAAAATTAGTGCGTTACACAGCCGCAAGGGAGGAGGAGGAAAGACTACATACAAAGCGACGAAAACCCGACAAAGCATCGGTGGGCGGAGCAGTTATATGGTGGATACCTAGTTCTCTTGGGAGCCGCAAGGGCAGAAAATAAACAGACTACAGCCTCCGATCCAAACCATAACTTTTTCTATGGCGCAAGAACAACGTAAAACGCTAAGTGTTCAAAACAACCCAAGGTCTCGCAACGGTCCAAAACTTGTTTCACTTCCAAAACAAGAGCTTCATAGAAACCAAATACCTTGACTCAACTTCGACCAACCTTCGATAATATAAACAAGTCAAACGATACGATGCAACATCGGAGAAGTCAAGATCCTCCTGCAAAATAATCATCGTTCAGTTTCCGCAATGGAGGCTCCCTTAGGAAACATGGCTTTGATACATTGTTTAAATGGCCTTCGAAACAGTGGCTAGCATGAGAAATAAGCTTCCGGGAACAAAGCAAGAAATCGCAGCTCAAAGGGAAAAAAACCAAACTCCATATTCTGCAACCCATGACAGTTTCAAACATAAGCAATTTTCCAAAAAGCATGAAGAGAGTTAACAAAAAGAGTTCATGAATCCAAACTATTCTAGTCAATGCTAAAATTAACAAGGGGGTCCAAAATTTGAAAATTTGGGGAAACAGTTGCAGCTGCAACACAGAGATGAAGATGTAGATGGACTGCCTATAAAATATCAAGTTACATGCCTCAACCAATAGCAAAGTACCTAATCCTCTATTAATTTTGTAACAAATAGCAAGGAGGAAAATGTAGCTTGACTACCAAAAATATATTAAGTGATAGGCCTCGACCAACTAGAAGTACCTAATCCTCACTAATGCAACAACAATTCAAAGCTCCAACACCAATAGAGAAAATTCTTCAATAAGTAAGGAAACATATTAGATTGTTTAATGGTTAAAAGGTTTTAATTTCAAATAGGCTGTAAAAAATCCAATTGCATAGAGCACATGCACAAAACATATGAAGTGTTATATATGTCCATAGATATTCCATACTTCAAAAATAACTACACGATAATGATACAAAAGGTGCTTTCTATGTTATGGAAAAAATATGTGACCTGGGCAACATGATTCTGAATAGTGTCCAGTATATATTTCTCATGACCAGCTTCTAAATGGTGTCTTGCTCCACTGATCATGGCCATTTTTCTCGACACATTTCTCGGTGCTTCTTTATCTTTCCCCACCAATGTCTGCATAAAAACATTTAATTGGAGAACACGAATTTTATCTCAGACTCACAGCACATCTAAAATTCCAATCATCACAGTGCAGTAACCCAAGAAAATACTAAAAAAATTGCAGCAAGTTATTCACGCCATTATGATATTTCATTCACACAAATAGCAATCTATAATATATCTTACCAATTGAACTTCAAAGCATAAAATAAGTTCTTAGGTATATCAAGGAGATGACCTGAAGCAAGTGCCATATCTTCTGAAGGCTAACAGACTTTGGGCCATACGTCTCACTGGCTAATGACTCATAAGCACCTTTGAAAGCTGTTGCAACCTGACACAAACTTAAGGTAAGGAACAAACTTTAGAAAGAAAATCCCAAAGTATAGGACCAATTTCCATGCCAATATATTTTACACTTTTAAATATGAATTCATTACTAAGACATGCTTAGAGTTCATAAGCATACCAATAAAGTTAATTGCAACATCAAGGACAAAAAACAGAGACATGATAATCCGTACAGTTACCTATCCTTCTCTATAGCATTCAATATATTAAAATATACATGCAACAATAAAACAAAGCCTAAACCTGATTTAAATACACATTAGTCAATTTAAATTTCGAACATTTTAAGAACCTTGAGTATGAAACATAGAAAAGGTTTATATAAATAAAATTTATTGATAGAACTCCCTCAAATATTTAGCTTAGTGAGTTTCAAATCAATAAACTTCAGGGCAATAAGTGACAGTAAACAAAGAGGAATGCTGCAGCAGTTTGACCAGTCAGAAAGCCCATACATGAAGGATGTAACCCTTTTGAAATATCCTAGTAGAATTCAGCATTAAAGCATTCAACATCTATGAAAATTAAGTATTCCCACATCCAAATATAACTAACAGCTGAGTCACCTTGAAGGGTAGTCTACCATGCACGTTCCCTTGTGGAATTAAGGTTCCTCACCACGTCTGCATATGCTGAATCCTTCCTTTCTAAGAGTGGATTTTCAGTGGAAGTCACCAACTCCATACTTTGTGGGCCCTCTAACAGATGGGAGCTTGTTGTAACTGAGGAACTTCAAGCACTATGAATTATACCAGAAGATGTGCTACTACCATTTTGTTTAGGGGTCACTGGCAGACGACTTAGATTGTGTAAAAAATGTTGCTTCTCTTTTTTCCAGTCATCCTATTCATCAATTAAACAAGTTAAAAAATGCAAGAAAACCCATTGACCAAAAAGACAAAAAAGAAAAGTGTTTTCAAAATAAGAGACATATTGAACATCAGAAGAGTGACAAACTGGCTATTTTAACCACATCACCACCTAAGTAAAGAGTCTGTCTGAAAATGGAATACTAGTTTATTCATAAATACAACTGTTAAAACAAGTCATTAAATTTTATTGTGCCTTGATAACCACTTGAAGATGTACCAATATTGCTTATCGAAATTTAAAAAAGATAGAAAAACATTACCAATTATTTATAGTATTGCCATGGATATTACACTTTAACCAATAATACTGTAATGACATAGACCAAAACATTTCTCTTCCAGTACATTCAAAACATTGATTATACTGGTAACACGAAGATATTTCTCTTACAAATCAGACTCAGTACAATCCAACATGCAATGCATCAGTGGCCGTAGAGTTGAGACAAAAAAATGGCACACATGCCTGCCTCTGAACCTGGCGACAACAAAAGTTGAGAGAAAAAGTGGCATACATACCTGCCACTGAAACTGGCCACCGTGCATAATTTCAGCATGTTTATGTTGAAGGTGAGCACCATTCTCATCACCTATTACGTGCCTGCCACTGAACTTGGCGACCTTGCATAATTTAGGCATTATTATGTTGAAGGCAAGCACAACTCTCATCACCAATTTCATTTGCAATGCATGGGGTGACAACCTTTCCATCTGGAAACCATCTTGGTCGGTTCTCAACCAACTCATGCACAAATCCATCTATCTTCTCTATTGTTACATTTGGTAGCACAATAACATGGGCAATGTTTCCCTGGCAAGCAAGCTGCCATTTGCGGACAAAAAATTCATCCTGTGGTCTCTCAAATACAACAGTGTTGCTCAGTTCATTTACCATTGCACTAATCCCAGTAGACCTAAATTGGTCTTTCAAGTAATGTGCATTTCTAAGGCATTTCTGAACCTCTTTTTGGAACCCCCAATAACCTTTCCGGTTCAAGGTGTACCAAAGAAATATGGGAGCATGCCCATTGCGACTTCCCATAATTGTTGCATCCCTAGAAGCTAAATATTCCACATACCTTGAAAGGGAATTTATGTGCTCGATCCTTGTTATTTGCACACCACATGGCATGGGAAAACCAACAAACTTATGCCCAGACACACTCACACTTCCTATTGGTTTCTTAAATCTCACCTTTGGTGCCTGTGATACAAAAATGGTAAGAATAATGAGAAAAATATTTCATTTGTGCATACTCTATACAGTTAATGAGGTTGCACTCATCATTCACAAAGGATTAATACAACATGTATCCTAGCCAAATAAAACTTTCAGGAAAAATGAGCCATGATTTAGTGTCTTACCCGCTTCACAAAGGGCATCATTAGGCCAAAAAAAGCCCCATCACAATATATATAAAAACGGTCTTGCGTAAATCCCGTTTCTTCAAGATTCCGAATTACCATATCCAAATCATCTATAGCTCCCTTAACCATGGTTCCTGTAGTTAATGGATCAACAAATGAGATTTCAAACATTTACTAATTTTAAGAAAAAATAATTGGACAAGTAAAACTAAATATACTCCAAATTCAGCAAATTCTGAAAGAACTTCCCAAAGATGCACACACAACATATGGAGTTTGACCTAGAGCTGACCTGCTTTATGAAACCTTACTTCCATGGTTATAATGGTTTGCATTCACTCTGTTCACATTGAAAAGTAAAAAATGAAACTTACCAATATTAACATAGTAGGCTTATCCTTGTTTTTAAGTAGCCTCTGTCTAAAATCCAAACAATCAATCTCGCCTGAAATTAGTGTATCCACCTTTTCCAATTTCATTCTGTACATCTGTGCTGTTTTGAAAATTGAGTAATGAGTTTCCCATGATGCATACAAAATTCCATCTGGAAAAACCTCCCTCCTATATAAAGATAATAGCACACAACAAGTCAGGAAAATAGAGCAAATATTAAAAATGCTAAGAAATTTTACAGGGGTTGCTTTAACGCAGGTACACACCCGACTAAAACACCATGCATATTTCCTTCTGTACCACAATTTGTGATGTATCCGTAATACTCATGTTTCTACAGTTCCCAAAGACAGGAAAACTAATCCAAGACTCCAACCTCAAACTACCTGGAGTGTACCCCATAGTTTCTCTCAATAAAAGGGTCATCAAGATTATTAATAGAAAAATGTTGGAGCTGTGCCAGTGCAGCATAATCAAAATCCAGATTGTAAGGGTAACCTGCAAACACATGCAAGATTAGTGTCTGCTAAAATGTGACCAAGGAAAAATATTTGATTAAAATTATCTAATTCATAGTACGTACATAAAATTAAAACTTGAAACCAGAAAGAAAGTTTATGCTGCAGAATCAAAATAAGGGCTCTTCCAAATAGTTTAAGTCATCTAGATTACTTTTCTAAGAAAGATTTCTAAATGACAATCCATATGACTAAAATCAAGTAATTTTTTTGTGATGACTGGTTTCAATAGTAGTGCTTTGAATAACAATGCTCCTGTTACATACTTTTAAGACATAAAATGACAAAGGTCATGAATAAATTGTGGCTTGAGAGAATTGACAGGAGGTTTAGATAACCTACTAGATGAAAGAAGTGAGTATGCTGGAGTAAGTACACATGAAGATATTGAATTTGTAAATATTCACATGTTGGAGTTGGTGATTGATGTAAATGATGTAGAGATGCATGTGACACAGGTTGACTGCAAGAATCCAGTAACTGAGGCAGTTTGTTCAGTGTTGGATTTTATGTTGGATGAGAAAAAAGAAGTGAAAGGAAGTCATGATTTGTGTGAGGAAGGGGATGAAGAGAAGGAGAAGATTACTAAGTATCTAATAACTGGGGATTTTCTGAATGTGGAAGCACGGATTTGTAAGATGGGTAGATCCTCTCAAGAAAATGATATGTTTTGAGATTTATTGTTTTTATTCAGGAAGCACCGAGCTTTCCCATGGAACTTTGTATATGTCCTTCCAAACACTGATATTGACAAACAGATAGCCCTAAAAATTACTTGGTATATTTGTTTGTTTGAATGCATTAGCCTTGTTCTAATAAACAACAGAAAGGAATGCTTTATGAATAAGACTTGTTCTGAAAAACATATGAGTCAATCAAACCTCTGGTGACCTCTCAACATGTTTGTAACCTTATTTTGTATATCTAATCTAATTCTAAACAGAATTACTAGCACAACCACTTAAGTGGCCGGTGAATGTCGATAGGCCACTAGCCACAAGTTAAGTGGCTAGCTTACAAAAAGAAATGATCTACAAGTAATAATAAGAATCTTATTGTGTAGTCAGATTCTAAAATCAAACCACAAGTGGCAATGTCCTAGTTTTATGTTAGTTGTCAAAATTTGTTGTCACAATTCGTGGGGCATTTATATCCAGGACACGTATTGAGTAAGTTACAGAAAGGAAATGATCTACAAACAACAATAAGAATCTTATTGGTTAGTGAGATTCTAAAATCAACCTACAAGTGGAAATGAGAATCTTTCTAGGTGGAAAAATGTTAAAGAAAATGCATGCATGGAAAGCCATTGATTCCATGTGCAATGAACAAATGGCTAAGAGGGAGAGGAAATTAATAAATTATAAATAGGCCCAAATGCCTCGGAAGAGGAATGTTTAGTTGTAGGAGTCTTGAAAGGCTTAACTCTTTGAAAATCGCAACGTCCATACCTTATCAGGAAAGTTATTTATTGTCTTGTGTAGTATTGAAGAGTCCTTTTATTGTTAAAGTTGTGTTTCGGAAGATTTTTGCAACTTTCTCTACTGCATTTATTTTCCTAGTTTCTAGAATAGTAGTTCTAGCATTTTGCTGAGGTACTTTTGGTTGATTAGAAATTAGTTAATTTTCCTACATTTGCCTCACTTATCAGTTGTGATCAAGTTAAAACTTAAGGTTAAAACAGGATGAACCAACAGTTTTTAAAACCCTTGTCGGTACACAATGAGTAGAAATGTCTATAAACTTAACAAGGCCTATCATCACAGTAGACATCCAAATTTTTAGCAGCCATTATTTTATATGTAAAAAGAGCTAATTTTGGTCAACATTTTGCTATGTTTATGAAATCCTCATTTTCTCATCTTCACCAATGAGCAAGAACAATGAACCTAATATTTTGATCTGGAATAGAAAATCTCACTGAAGGCCAGAAGACTTGGATGTACATATGAACAAGTGTAGCCTACATCCTCTTATTCATCTATTATACTTTATGTCTATTCCCCTTTCATTCATTTCAGCCTCTTCACCTTTTTCCAAAATCCACATTCTACAACATACCATCCAAGCCAACTTGGTCGATTAATCTATGCATGCACTAACTCATCCCATACACCAAATATTTAAACTTTTTATATAGTAACCTCTAAAAATGAAAAACTCATGCAAAGAATTGACTGTTTTTCCCAAGCCTTTCAAAGCATGAATTTTGAGTCCTATTCCAATGAAAATTTTAAAATCTAAATAAAAAATGTAACAAAAATTGCTGGGTGTCCAAATGTACTAACAGAAAGGTAAATGAAATAAATGGATGATAATGTTTCAAATGTTACGGGACTAGATTTAGAAAGCAAAATAGATAAAACTACTAAAAATGCACAAGGCAAATAATCCTTACAGAAATTAAAGCATTGCAAAAATTAAAAGAGAAATGAAGGGTAACCATACCATTCATGATAAATTCCAATAAGGCCTCTTTCATATATCACACCAAGTGTATTCTTTTTTGCAATGGTTGGGACAACATTCATAACCCAAACTTTGTCAGATGTAAGTACTACTGTAAAGCCACCAAGACCTGCATTCATGTCCATAACATTGCGATATCTACTCTCCCCAATATATTTGTTCATTCTTTTGTAGCCTTTCACATGCTTTCTCCACAACTATGTATTAGAAGTAACACCTGATAATGAACCACTAAGAACTCTAGGAGGAAGAACATTCAGGCGCTTTTGGAACTTCTCCAAAATCCCTCCAGACACATCATTAGCATCACTAACTTTAGGCATTTACGTAGTGCATCCTTGCATTCTCTTATGCCTGGGGGGCAGCAGATTTTATAGGCATTATCAGATAAGCATAAAATTTCAATCATCTGAGTAAAACTAGGCCATCTGAGTAAAACTAGCCCACTGTAAAACTAGGCCCTTTGACACACTCCACATATTAACCTATGCTCGATCATCTGAGCTACTTGTCAACTCACCAATGTCTAGTCCAAACAAGTTTCCTTCAATGGTCAGATTCTAGGCTGAAACCATGTGGGGGTAAAATCTTGATAACCAACATTCTAGGACTAGTAATTGAGTGCTAGGTTATAAGGATAGGAATGGACCCCAACCATGG
>LPNX010187961.1:20939-88439 GCA_001517045.1 Pseudotsuga menziesii | reverse complement strand
ATAAAATGGTTGATATCAAATATATATATTACACCATCTAATTGCAACAAAAATAATAACAATTAAATTTAGAAATGAAAAAAACAAAAAAAGAATTATTTTAGATTAATAAAACCGTTAATATCAAATATCAATATTACACCATCTAATTGCAACAAAAATAATAAAAATTAAATTTAGAAATGAAATAAAACAAAAACTCAGACATATAGATAAGTAAATCAATTAAAATACTATTTTTGATGGTGACCTTTAGAAATGCAAAAAAAAACAAAAACTTAAACATATATATAAGAAAATAAATTAAAATATTGTCTCCAAATTATAGATTTAGGGATGGAATAATGAAAATTGGTGAGATTTTTTTTTTTGATGGTGACTTTAAGTGACATTCATGAGACATTTTAGTAATAAATATTTCTGGTAGGTTAGCAATCCATTAAAGCAAATAATATCATGTATTTATGGGTATTTTTTAAGGTTACAGAATAACAACAATGGATTACTCTTATTGCACTCTCAATTATGACTTCTTTTGAGATCAAGATGATGGAATGGAGGGAAAAATGGAGTCACTATTGCATGAAAGGAGACTGGGCATTAAATGCATCATCAATTTAGTGTCTTTCTAGGGCATCGTGATCACTAACCCTAAAATGATATATATATAGACCCCCTCGTAAAAGAATGCAATATTTTCTATTGTTGAGCTATGACACATGACTAGGACGTAATGAACACTAGCACTAAATTGATCTATATATATATAGACGCTCTTGTCAAAAATTGCAACTTTTCCATTGCGAAGATGTCACACACTAGATGGTCAAGAGAAATTTTGTGCAATTTCTTTGTTGGATCTCTGAAGATCGAGGTGCATGGCACCGTTACAGAAAAAGGGGTTTCCAGCATATATATCATCTGGGATTTGTGATCCCAATATTATATATGGAAAGCAATATGAACATCTAAAGCACATCATCTACAATAATCCACATGAACACCCTAACACTATCCTGACCGCCTGGGAAAAACACTAGATATTCCTAACCCCACAAATTCCATTTTGGATTCAGAATTGTTAACCTGCACATATTCAGAGATAGAAAGTAGATAATTTACAAAATTTACTAAATTGTAACACTTTATTGTCACAATTGCAATATTCCATGACACAATTAAAAATGACTAACATAAATGACTAATTCATATTATTCTAGGTAGTCATTTTTTATGTCGTGACTAAATTAGTCATTTATGTTAGTCATTTTTAACTATGTCACTTATTATTTAGTCATATTTGTTAACCAGTGACTAAATTAGTCATTTATGTTAGTCATTTTTAACTATGTCACTTATTATTTAGTCATATTTGTTAACCAGTGACTAAATTAGTCGTTAATAGTTGGGTTAATCAAAATTGCTCATATTTAGTAGTAAATCACTTGAAAAACCTATGGTGGCTAAAATTTTTAGTCACCTAGTAGCTAATTCCTCATTTTGTACTAGTGAGCCTTAACCAAAAATGCATGCTAGATAAGAACACCTTGATTTGCGTCTCTCTTTGCGGGAAGGTGGAAACGAATATAAAAAATATGAGACATGGGTTTTGCACGTAATGGCCGCATTTAATTGACTCGTAAGGAAATCACCAAACAAAGATATGGTTTAGGATATATAGCTGGTTCTCTAAATGTGTAATTCTCAGATTTACTGTTGCGACCGGTTTTCCAAATTAGCAAATTTGTTGAAACAGATCACAAGTTGGGGATTTGTTTTTTATCATTCTCTTGAGAGAATTTTATGTATAAATATGTAATCAATCTCATTGAGAAGGGGGGAGAGAGAAATCAATGTTATGTTGTAGGATTTGATCCATACTCTATTGTAATACTTTCATTTTGATAATACATACTGGCAGTTTCTTAATTCTGGAGTTGTCGACTTTCATTGTGGAGATCTAGCTCTACTCAATGGAGGAAGGGCCCCCTTCCCTAAGAATATGTTGGTAGTGTTAATTGTAACTGTTTTATTTTGTAGGTTTATTTATTATTTAGTTCATGCTTTCATTCATTAGATTTATCATACTTGTTTCATTATTCAGTTCATGCTTTTACTCATTAGATTTATCATAGTGTTCTCCTGTTAATTCATTTTGAAAGATCGTTGGCCAACCCAACACTTATTTTAGATTTATGCAATTAGATCTTGTTTCATAAGAATTGATTTTGCTGAAGTGTGATTAGATTTACAGTTTGGATTTATGAATAGGTTTTAGGTTTGATTTTTTTTCAAGAAAGTGTGATCTAGTTTATAATTAGTTTTGATTTCATACCAATAGATCAACAGTGCCGGGTAGAAATTGTGCTTTCATAGATATTGTAAGATAACTTTGAAATAAAAGACTTTCTCGGGTTGATAATTTATGTTTTGGATTTTCAGCTAATTAATTAATTAGACAATTAATTCGACCAACAATTGGTTGTCTTCAAATCCTCCTCTCTCAACCCATTTAGAAAATATATGGTATTTTTGGCATAATCTATGGGCTATTTATTCATCTTTTCCTTCAGAACTGTTACACTATGTTTGGATGATTGTATTACCATCTCCTTATCCAAAATGTAGTCCAGGTAGGGCCTCAATTTAGATGCTTTTGATATAAGTGTATCCAAAAATATGTGTTTAGATCCTTCTATTGATAACTTCCCTGTAACTTGTTTCATTAACTTATCATTTTTATTCTGCAATTACTGGAAATTTGCTTCCGAGGATTTTCTTTATTGTTCTCTCTTCAAAACTAAACTTTCCATATTTTTGTTCTAGTTCTTTAACCCAATAAGCTCCAATTATTTCAAACTAACTTGAGACATAGCTTGAACAATAGATTGTTCACCATATTATGTCAAAGGTGCTCTTATCGTATCTTCACATTGCTTTTCTTTCTCTTATAGCTTCTTTTCTAATTCATCATATGTATATTTGAGAGTCTTTTCACTCTCAACCACAACAGACACATCTCTTTCCCACTATTTTTTCTTCTCTGCAAATTTTAACAGTTTTTATTTGCAATCATTTTACTCACCAGTCAAAGTTTCCTTCTCCTTTTCAAGCTCTGTCATCTCAGAAGCCCGTATTAGCTGAGTGGAAGGAATATTTCACTTATTCTCCAATAATTGGATGGTGATTTATTTTTCATTCAACAATTTCTGTGTTGCAAATCCTCTGTCTGCTTGACTGTCAGTAGCCAACAAATCTATTTGTATTCTTTTGTTCTGTGCATGGTGGGATTTGTTTTCCACCTTCTCTTGCCTAAGCTGATTTTCAATCTTGCTTTTAATGGACTGAAATCTAGATAATTTTAATGTTTCCTTCAGCATATTAGTGTATACAATATCCCCAGTTTGTTTATGCAAGTGGATCATGTCAGAAATGGGCATATTCTCGAAGCTCATTTTCATTTCAACAACTTTATTCTTAGTTGCTATTCCCGAATTCAATGTATTTTGAGTGTGATCCCTAACAGTTACTAGGGATACATCCTTAATAGAGATGTTTTTGACCTCTGCATATAATTTTATAGCTTCATCTGAAGCCACTTCTTTATCATCTTTGTATTTATCAAATAACTCAGATCTATTCTTGAATTGAGAAGTGGAATCTATGGGTGTTTCAGAAAAAAGAATATTCCTTGATCTCAAATGTAGGTTATGTAACCTTCACTTGCTTCTTCTTTTTATCTTTTCCATTTGTTACATGTACAAGTTGTCTTGTTTCTTCAACCTTTTTTTTCTTAGGTGTTCTTGCACTATCCTCATCCTCTGTGTCCATGACATCATAGAAGTATCTTTTATTTGTCTTCTCAGAACAACTAGATATTGGTATAATTCTTTCTCCTGCTAGAACTATTCTTGAAGTTCCATGTTGTAATGAACTAACTTCCTTCACCGAGGAAGTGGGATATTCTTGCATATTGATATACCTCCAGTCTCATGAGGGTAGTCTAGCCAGTTTGCAGTGTCAGATAGACCTGCAACCTCAAAATGCTCAAAGGGATTATTCTTATTGACTTGCCTCATGATATAGAGAATATGATGGGGATCAAAGTTTATGGTAACCTCTGTTTGAAATCCCATTTCTCTCAATAAGATTTCTATCATTGGTAATGCAGACTTATTCTTTATAACAAATGGGTGTACAACCCATGGAATCTTTCTCTTTGAATACTTCTTGAAGTTAAGAAAGTGTTCATTCTCCGCTATCAACTTCTGTCTGACTAACTCCAAGGTGTTGGAATATATTAAACCCACTCATAACTTATGATAAAATAATTAATCATTATTTGATTAATTATTCAACCACTAGCTTAATTAGTTGGAATCCAGTTGCACCTTAAAGTCAATATATTCCATCTATATCCCAGGAATTCTTTATTTCTGATTCTGGGTTGATATTGACCACATTTTGACCATCTAGAATTAGTATACCGATCTTTACAATAGATTCTACTTTATTCTGCTTTATCCTTCTTTTATGTGGATAAGGTAAAGCTATTCAACTAGGAAACAGTTGAGTATGTAGTTGTCATTGATGTAAAAAGTATTCACAAATGACAAAGGAATAACTAGTGGATATGGTGGCAGACTGAAGGTTGCAGGTATCCAGAATAACAAGGGAATAACCCTATTACAGGGTGCAGGGTGAATGACAAACGAATAACCCTATAGCAAGTTGAACAAAGGTTGTAGCTAAATGAACTGTCGCAGAGGATTTCCGCAAAGAAATCATGCATATCTATAAGTCATGGGGAGATCTGAATTCGATCTGAAATCAATGGTTAGGAAGCATTCTGCATGAGATCCAACAGCTGAGGATCAGTTCCACAAACAATAGGCGCAAAAGCCAAAATTTTGCAAAATATCAAGATCAAACGGTCAAGGGTAAATACACAAGGAAATCAACAGACTAGGAAAATGTGGAAACAAAGTTGCGGAAGGAAATTGCCGAAGTCCAAAATAAGGAAAGTGTGATTCTGCATCCCCCATCCTGCAATCCGCAATGCGGAAACAAAGTTTGGGAAGAAAATTGTGGAAGTCCAAAATAGGAAAGTGTGATTCTGTATCCCACATCCTGTTGGCAGATTCGAATGGAGGGACTTGTCTACAGCCTATATAGGGAGGGTGAATCCTATTGACAAAAATACATGCAATAAATGAAATCTTCTTGAGATTTCTAAACTTTTTCAAAGAAGAGAGAGGGAGGGAAGGAAGGAGATTACCTCTTGAAGCATGCCGTTCGAAGAAGATCATTTTTCTCCAGCATTCTTAGCTTTTAGGACTCCATTATAAGCCTACTAGATAGTTCCTTAACTCTAGATTTTGAAAAATTTAAGAAAGGATGAAATCTATCTACCAAATATTGATAAAGAACACATAAAAATGCATAGATTCAAACACAAAATTTGGGGGAAAAATCATATTGCATCATATTAAAATGGGAGGAAAGTGATTACAACCCAATAATAGGTGAATCTCTTTCTCCCTTGCTCTAAACTATCATTTTCCATCAATGCCAATAATCACCAAAGAAACTATGAGGAGAAAAAGGCTCTATCTCTAGCCTCCAAATCCTACATCATGCTTTTGTTTTTCTAGCTTGTCCCCCTTCCTTCTTCCTACATTCCTTTCTTATATAGCATTGGGATTTGTGTTTCCAATCACTCACCATGAATGTGGGTTTAATATTTTTGAATCTTTTTTATTCTTTCCTTAATAAAACCCATTTTCCTTATTTTTTGGGCATTTTACTTGAATTTACAGGTTTTTAGGACAATTAATACATATACCATGTATTCTTTCCACTCCAGGAGTTGTGGTGACTAGGTTTTGATCCTTAAGTACTCTTGGTATTGAATTGTTTAGAGAAACCTTCGTCTTCACATACTTCTTCCTTTGTGGAAGTAGTGCTCCGATGAGAGATCAAAGCGCTCAATTCGTTCCAAATTTTGGTCTTCATGTTGCAAGCGAAAAGAAGATATGTTTTCAGACCATCATCTTCAAGGGTGTTAATTTTATTGTTAATAGATGGACCTTAACGTGTGAGGTCCGAATCTATGCCGAGGGCCAAAATACATTGAATTTTCTTATATTTTGATACACTTTGGACTGATACTCTTTAATGATCAAGGCATGATGGAAAAGGGTAGTTAATGAACGTAAAAGTTGGAGAAACACCTACAAGTCAAACAAGGAAATTTCTGAAATATACAATATATTTTGGAGGCGGGTATACCCATGCTCAGCAGTAAAAAAGCATGGCAATGAACAATAGACAGTGGATCCATGTCAAAATTAAATTTTGTAAAAACATATAAGCGCACATTTGATGAGTGCAACATATCCAGGTCTTCATGGTACTTTGACATGGTGTTGTAATCTCACACATCACATAGGGTTACCAATAATACAAATTAAAAGCATACATACATAACAAAAAGAACAAGTAGGTAGAATAACATCTTATATTATAATGAAAGGGTCCATACAGAGAACTGAACATAATTCTCATCTGGCTCAATATCCTAATATATATGAATTACAAAATAGTTACAAATAACTACATGTCAGTTCGGTCAACCGACACGACCTTATGTGGCCGACCTAATCTCTAATTAGTCAGTTGATCGACTTAGTCAGCTAATCGACTAATTCAGCTATTGTTCCAATCGCATTTTTGACTTGCTCCTCCAATATTTCCCCCACAAACAAAACATTTATTCATCTCGAAGAAATAGGGAGGTACCAAAATTTCTTTGCCCTACCTAAGTAGTTATTTCTGTATTTGATCTTCATGGGCTGTGAAGTCTAATGCTTCGTATTTTTTGTACACAGACTTTGACAATTGCTTTAGATTTCATTACCAGTTGATGTTGGAATTTGGTCCAACTTTGCATTTTTTTTTGGATGTCAATGGTTAATGTAGTCAGACTTGATAATATCGACATCTTCTCTTGAATGGAAAGTTCTGCTATCTTTTCCATGCCGGGACCCATAAACTGGTCTTTTTCCTTTGCTGTTTCAAAAAGTCATTTCATCTGTGGGAAGATGATGTCTAATTTTTACAAACTTGGATTTTCTTGTTGCACCCACTGGTGTGCTTGTCGCTCGAGCTTCCGCAATTTAGTTGTTTCGAGCACTATTTGATTTTCAATTGTTCTTCTGAGTTCTCCCTCTGTTATTTTTCTCTTCTCGAGCGCTTGGATTTATTGTCGGGTCTATCGGGTTTGCTGATAGACTTACCCATAATAAGAAGGCCAATCTTGTAGTACTCCGTCTATAATGACTGACTCCTCCATGTGATCTTGCAGTACCTTGTATGCTTCTGAAAAAACTGTGTGCTACTGCATCAACAGTTGAGCTATTTCTTCTTTATGCTCCTCTCTTGTATCATGTATCTGTGCCTCTAGCACCGAAACCACGCTCTCAAACAACTAATAATATTTTTCTAAACGCTTTTCGTTGTTGACCTCTGTAGGTCCTAGTATCACAGATTGCACAAGGTTTCTGCATTTGTTAAGGAACTAAACTTGTTATTTTTTGTTATCGTCGAGCTCCTTGCATCTTTTCTAGCTCCTTGTTTTTTCTTCGATTTCCAGTGTTTTCAAGAGTTTCCCTAATTCTCCATCCCTCGGCTTGGTTGCATCGACTGTAGTGGTCGACCCAAGTTAACTGATGTGGACCATTGTCATCTGGATTTGATGGTCCTTCTTCTTTTTGTCTTTCTTTCTTTTATGCTTTTGTTGCTCTATTTGATTTGGCACCTGTGTACCTGCAAGAGTCAGAATTGGGTTATCTGGTTGTTGGCTAGTAGTGGTTGAAGGTATTTCTAGTTGGGTCGGTTGGATGTATTAATGGCAGACGTGATGGTCCAGCATGAACACTTGAGTTTGCATTAATGGTGATTTGATTTTTTCATTCATAGTCATGAAGGCGTGATGGGCATTCCAAGGTCGTTGGTCGATGTCGATCATGTGAGCAGTCCATGGTGTGTCGATAGGCATGATGTCGGTTTTCAAAGTGGTGATTCCCTGTCATACGTCTTTATGTATTTCGATCCTATTTTTTTTTGGGGATTTTCATATTTTTATATCTTTTGTTTAACCATTATGGTCATATTTGTTTTTCCAGAATTGTTTAGTTTTTGTACCATTTTTAGTCGAGCACCGTTAACAAGTTTCTGAAATACTATGCCTAGTAACGTCCTTAGTCAAACTGATCCATTGGCATGTATCTCTTCGACAACATATGGTCCCATCCATTATGTATGTAGATTTTTGGGTTTTTCTTTTACTTGACTATTGTATAGTAAGGCAAGGTCTCTTACCGACAGGTTTTTGTTTTTGATGTTCCGATCATGCCATACCTTTTGTTGTTGTTTCTGGATTTCCTGATGTTGTAACACAATTAGTCAGTGTTCTTCAAGCTTACTTAGCTGCAACAGTCGGTCCTTTTTTCCTTGTTCGACATCGACATGTAAAATCTCTGTGATAATAGGTGTCTGTTGTCGAAAGTGTAGTGGAACTACTGCTTCTTGTCCATAAATTAGTCAAAATGGTGTTTGGTTGGTTGAACGTGTGTATGTTGTTTTGTATTCCCATAGTACTGCAGGTATATTTTCATCCCAGTCATTTTTTTCAGTGTTACATATTTTTGTTAGTCCTTTTGTTAATGTTTTGGTAAATGCTTCAATTGCTCCATTCGACTGAGGGTGGTAAGTTGTACTCTGACGGTGGTCGATTTGGAACTGATCTGCTAATGTTTTAATAGTTTTATTAATAAAGTGTGTTCCTTGATCACTGATTAGAGTTATTGGACATCCAAATCTAGTAATGATATTCTCATAGATAAACTTAGTAGCTATCTCACTATAACATGTGTTGATTGGTTCTGCCTCTGCCCATTTGGTTACGTACTCAACTGCAGTTATTATGTACCTTGCACCTGTTTTTTTTGTTGGTATGGGAAATGGTCCTATGAAGTTGATGGCCCAAATTTCAAATGTCAAACATGGGTTTACTGATATTAGGGGAATTTCTGTACTAGGTAAGGGTCGAACCAACCATTGACATCTATCACATTGGCTTACAAAAATTTTGCAGTCTTTGTGAAGTGTCAACCACCACAACCCTGATTTTTGGATTTTCTTTGTAGTTGTGTCTGCTTAGAAATGTCCTCCAGCAGGTCTGTAATGTTCTTCATCCATAATATTATTTCTTTCATGTTCCAGTACACACCTTCTAAGGATGTCGTCCATACCCATTTTATATAGGAATCCATTTATGAGGCTATATGGTGCAAGTTTCATGGCTAAGATTTGTTTCTTATTCGTATTCATTCCTTTTGGTGCTTTCCCATTTTCTAAGAACTGAGCTATTTCCTCCAATTCTGCTGGGACTGCCTCTATTCGAAATAGATGTGCATCTGGTAGGTCATCTTCGACTCCTATCGGTTCCTCTCCTGTGTCGATTCAGGATAAATGGTCGAGACCGACATTTAACTTACCTAGTCTAACGACGACTTCAAATTCAAATTCTTGGAATAAAAGTAGCCATCGACAAATTCTTCCATGGTGTAGAGGCTTACGAGGTATTTTAGTGCTTGGTGGTCGGTGTAAAAGATAAATGGATTAGCTAGTAGGTATTGTCGATATTTTTGTAGTGCGAAGACCATTCCTAATGCTTCTATTTCTGTCGTCAAATAGTTTCTTTCAGCTTTGTTTAGTTTTCTGCTACTATAAACTATAGGGTAGTCCATTCCATAATCTCCTGGCTGAGTTAGGATTGCTCCTATTTCTAGGCCTGATGCATCGATGTGTACATGGAATTTGGGCGACCAGTTTGGAAACCTTAGGATGGGTGCTTCAACTAGCTTTCTTTTTGGTTTTTCAAATGATATGTTGCATACCTCTATCCAGTCGAACTCTTTATCTTCTCTTAATAGGTCTTCCAATGGGTAGGTCATGTCTGAATAATATCTTATGAATTTTCTGTAATATCCTGTATGACTGAGTAATACCCTGACTTGTTTTGGGTTCACTCATGGTTTTAAGTGGAGGATAATTTTATTTTTTCAAATTCGACCTTAATACCTTCTTTATAGACAATGTGTCTTAATAATATCCCTATGGGGGTCAGAAATATGCACTTCTTGATGTTCAAAGATAGCTGGATCTGTCGACATCATTCCAACATAAGACTTAGCCATTTGCAATGATCTTTTAACATAGAGTATATTGTCCAATCATCAAAGTATACTGCCATTTTTTTGTAAATATATTCTTGGAATGTTTTGACCACAATTCTAGAAAATACTGCAGGTGTGTTTTTTAGTCCGAAAGGCATAACCCTGTAAGCAAATGAACCAAATTCACATACAAATGTTATATTTTCTGATCTTCTTTGGCTATTGGTACTTGGTTATAACCTAAGAATCCATCTGTAAATGAGTAGCATTCATGTCTTGCGACCTCATTTAAGATTTCATCTGCATAAGGTGTTGGAAATGGGTCTGTTAATGTAACTTTATTTAGCTCTCTGAAATCCACACAAATTCTTAGCTTGGTTAGATCATGTTTCTTCTATTGAAAAACCATTGGAATTTCCCATTCTGATTCGTTAATCGGGTAGATAATACCTACTGCAAGCATGTTATCAATCTCCTTCTTGACTATCGCTTTGTATTTATGAGCTAGCTTATATGGTATTTTCTTCACAGGTCGAACATTAGGTTTAATGTTGATTTTCATTTCACCCATTTCATGGACTAAACCTTTGAGATCTTTATAATCTCTGGAAAATACATCCTGAAGTTCTTTTAATAAGTTCACTATTTCTGTTGTTTGCTCTTCACTCCAGTAGTCTCCAATTTTTACCATTTTTGGTCAGTCATCACTTGAGATGTCGAATTATCTAGCTTTGACTTTAGCATCTATCCATTCTGGTGCTTTGGCTTCATTGATTGGTCAGATCCCTTTCTTAAATTGTGAAAATGTGGCAGGGAAATCTGTTGCGGTCATTCAGTCGGTATCCTCCTTGTCGGTTGTCTCAACTTTGAATACTGTGTGAATTGGTTATGTTGTTTTGTCATGGTTTGATTTCCATCTAAAGATTTTCCCTTCTGGGTTTTCATTTTCCATCTGTAGTCTTATTGACTGTAGTATTGTCCCAGTTTGTATATTGTTACAGTTTATTTTCAGTCGATTGTCTTTTAGGGTTTTGTTTTCTGTCAGTTGGACAAATGCTTTGATCTATTTTTTTGTTTTGACCAAATTCTCATTTTGTGGTACAAAGTTTAAATCCTTCATAAAATTATCTTTGAGTTCATTGCATATGAATGTTTCACCTCGAGCTTCTTCCATTTTTTACCATTTTTTTAGTAAGTCGGAGAGTGTTGATGGAAATAGGTGTGGTCATGTACGTTCATATTTATACCCAAGTATTTTCCATTCTTTTTCACATGTTCTTATGTGGTCTTCTGGATCTTTCCTTTGGATGAACACAGGTATTTAGGCTTGATTGGTGAATTTTTTTCCTCCAAATATTTCTATGAAGAAAGTTGAAGCTGTTTTCCATGTCTGCAGTCTTGATTGATGGGTATCCCACCATTTAGTAGCTTGGCCTGTAAAAGTTTCCACTAAGCTCTGTAGTCGTCCATGTTCATCAATGTTTCTAGATACTTGTTCTATATGCATTACTGGTGATTCTCTTTCTTTGTACCTTGGTATTTGTGTATTATTTATATTTATTGGTTTTAAGGTAGGATATTCCCTAGTTTTCTTTTCAAATATTTTTGTTATGATGGACACCATGAAGCACTGTCGTACTGGTTTTTTCAGCACTTTTTGAACAGTCCAGCAACCTCTTTCTTTTGTTTCATAACTCTCGAATTCCCAATCATATAGTTCACTATATGAGTTGTATCCTACTGAATCTTGGTTACCAAAGTGAAGTTCTTCGTAGACATTAGGTTCTGTGTAATCTTCATTATTCTGTATCTTATATAGTTGTCGGATGTCAACTTCTTCATCAATAGGTTCTATCCAAGGTTCTTCTTGGGATGGATGAATAGGTACAATGACCTTTTGTTCGTTTCATTTTAGTTTTATTATTTCTTTGTCTAAGGACATTGATGCTTTCATTTTTCTTCCCCAAGGTCGACCTACTAACACTGGGAAGGAGCTAGATCCTTCCTTAGGGTCAATAATTTCAAAGTTGACTTTGGTCGATATTCCTTTTATTGTTGTGTCAACATTTTTCCATATTCCGATAGGTTCAATTAGGCCTTTGTCGGATAATTTGAGGTATATTCTTGATTCATATAGTCGGGGTCTACCCAATTGTTCCCAAGTGTCTCGAGTGATAATATTTACCTGTGATCCGAAGTCAAGCACAACTTGTCGGACATGGTATCCTTCAATTTCCAAGTTGACAAGTGGGTCGGCATCACTTTTATCTTTTTGGTTTAAACTACATATACTCTTTGTTTGTTTCTCGGTGTTGTTGTTGTGTTTTATTTTATACAATAAGTCGATGAATTGAGATACTGTTTTATCTTTTTGTACGAAGTGTATTAACTCTTTTACTGTGTTATGTCAGTTGTCATCAACTTCTTCTTGTCGGGAAAATTCTTTAAATACATTTGCTGCATCTTTATATATTTTCTTTTCTTTTACTGGGTCAGGATAAACATTCTTTTCTTTTATTTTTCTTATTTGTGGGTTATCATTCCCAATTTTTGTCCCTTGTCGTGTTACTATATGTAGATTCTTTGTATTAATTATATCACATTTTTGCACACACGACAAGACATTAACATTTTTCTTCTTATTTATTTTTTCAAGAATAGTAGGGAAATCCTCTAATGAGTGATCCCATACTCCACAACTAGTACAAAATTTTAAGTCAGTTCTATCCTTGTATGGACAGTCTGCATATCAGTGTCCTTCCTTGTAACATGTGAAACATTGGATGGGCCGACGTGGTCGGTTGTCATGATTCCCATAGAATCGACCTCGACTTCGATATGCTCCATGTCGACTTTTGAACTGGCGCTCGTATCGATGACCTTCATACCTTTGATTATTCTAGTCATTTTGCGCATTGTTTCGTTGCTCATTGTTCTATGCGACTGCTTTAGTCTGGTAGACTACGTGATAGTTCTATCGGTTTTTTAGGTTTATATGGCAGTCGATCGTGGCGTGATTCTTTGTTTCGCAGATAGCACACCAAGATGGTTTGTCATTTTTCATGTTAAACGGGCAATCTTTTGTCATGTGATCGCCATGGTCTTGGAAAATGTCGCAAAAACACTTTGTTTATACAAATCGAATGTCCTGTCGGCTGATATCCTGTTGATAGTTGTCTTTTGAATGTCCAACCATTGAGCATTTCGTGCACCAAATATCCTGACTCTTAAGGTTTAGTTCTTTTAATGATTTATGCATGATCTCAAGCTATTCCTACAGTCTATGATCCGTGGTGTATGCTGGAATATTTTCATCCATTTCTACTTGTAGAGCTTTAGTAAGCACATCTTCATAAGTTTTGAATGTCTCCAGACTTATGTGCCAACAAATTTTCCATGACAGACCTGCAAGAAACCACTGGATTAATAGTTTCTCATCAATGACATAATCCAATTGGCTGAGAAGGTATTTCCAGTGTTTTTCGTAGTCGTGGATAGTTTCTCCTGACTTTTGTGATTTTTTCTTCAATTTCTTAGCTGCCAGATGTTTTGCATCTAGAGTTTTGAAGAATGCAAAAATAATTATTTGAATTCTACTTTAGTTGCTCTAGGGGTTCTTTCAGAAAAGGTCATATACCATGTTAATGCTCTTTTCCTTAAGGCACTAGTGAACTGTGTCATCTGTCTGTCTTCATATGTGACTTGGTTTTCCTCCCATGTTGATTCGCAGATGAACTAATGTCGTCTGGGATCCTCGTCTCCCTAATATAGAGGGATGTGTGCTGACCCATGACCCATGTTGGAGTCACTGTCACTGTCTTCTTCAAGAGGTGGCAGTGGTGGGGGTAGTGGGATGTTTTGATTATTCCTTTGTGCAGAACTTTTTTCAATAGAAATCTCATTTCCATCGGTCGTCTTAATTGTCGTTTCTTCTCCAATAAGCAGTCAGTTGGGGTCGACTTCTCCTGTCGATGTCCAACTGCAATTATTTGTCTGCAGATCCAAAATTTATGTATTCTCCAAAGCTATATTTGGTAGGGGGAGTGCTCCTTCATGTGTCAGGTAAAGTAAGTGGATACTTCAGTTGGAGGGTAACGCTTGAAGCGTGACCCATTTTTATTCTTCTGGTCGATGGATAAGTAGATGATTATCATCATTTTTCTTGTCGTCTAGTTGGATCCATATACCAAACTCACCGGCTCTTAGTTTGAGGTCCTCTTCGACAATGGCTTGTATCTTGACACTCAAATTCGTTGGAGATAGAGGTCTTACCTCCTGTGGAACTTCTATTTGGAGAGCTTCTCGTTGCTCTATCCATAAATCTTCTTCCATAGGGGACACTTCTTCTTCCATGCCTTCTTCTTCTCGGTCATGACCTGACTCTGGAAGATTTCTCTCTTAGTCTGTCACCCTAGTACTGATTCCTCTTTGCAGTGCTATAACTCTTTCTCTTCTTTCTTCCCTTCTTTGCAGCCTCTTCTCCTTCTCTATTTTCTGTAAGTCTGTCGTACCTTTGTGTGACACTATCCTTTCGATTTCCTTTTTAGGCCAACTTCTCATCGCTGGTGAATGGTATCTCTTTAGTCGAATGGAATCCTCTCCACTTTACCCTGAAATACAACCAGCTACTCCCCCATAGCCTACCTGACACTTTAGAAAGCCCGGATAGTTCTGTTTACTTGCTTAGGAAGTATTCCCACTCCCTTTCGGCAATGAATTTCTCCCACTTCTTTTGTTTTTCTACCCAATTAGGGTTTGATGGTGGTCTGCGTAGTGATGGATGAGGTTCAATGATATGACCCACTCCTTTATCTATCAGAAACTTGAACAGCAAGGTCGATAAGGAACACAAGAATTGCTCAGTAAGGTCTGTATAGAATTTCTTCTGAATGGTTTCTACCAAAGTTCTTTCTTCTATAGCTTGTTCCTCGTAGAATTCATCGGTGATCTTTTCAAACCACTCCCACAGGTTTGTCCTTCCCCCTCAAATCAATTTTTCTAGCAACTCTTGGTCTTTAGTCACTTCCGGATTTTTCATCCAGAATTTTTTTCAAGAGCTGGGGTACCGATTCTACAAACTTCTCATGGTTTTTAGTAAAGAACCTTTCCTTTGCTTGAGCAGTCGTTAATCTGTTTCTTCGTGCATAATTCTACAAGTAGTTTTCTATTTTACGCTCCCACCAGTCCTTAATCTCTTGTTCTGATATCATTTGCTTGTATACATCTCAGACATGTACTACCAGCAACATAACCAATGTTGTAATCTTGCATATCACATAGGGTTACCAATAATACACATTAAAAGCATACATACATAACAGAAACAAGAGACAAGAACAAGTAGGTAGAATAACAGATTATATTATAATGAAAGGGTCCATACAGAGAACTGAACTGAATTCTCATCTGGCTCAACATCATAATATATATGAATTACAAATAACTACCTATCGGTTCGATCAATTGACACGACCTTATGTGGCCAACCTAATCTCTAATTAGTCAGCTGATTGACTTAGTCGGCTAATCGAATAACAAGGATAATTTTAGGGGAGAAATTTAGCCCATGGGCTATTTTTAGGGGGTTTTCTTGAAAAAAAGATTCGCCATTTTGCAATTTTTGAATCCCTGTTTTGCCCAATTTTGATGGGGTGAAATTTTTTCACCCTAAAAATCGCCAAATTATTATATAAATGATATAAAATCCTTGGAAATTAAAATATTTTTTGAAAAATATCACCAAACATTTTATAGTTGGTGTTTTAAGAATTGGTAAGATTCGCCAACATTTATACACTTTTAAATAAGTAGGATTCCTTAAAATCATCCCTGTCGACTAAGTTAGCTATTGTTCCATTTGGCTTACCGACTTGCTCCTCCAACACATGGTATTTTAATCTTGCGCAACTCGGGCAGTGCATCGATGAGTGATACAACTGTATTTCCCAAGGTCTTCAATACAAGCCAATCATAGTACAAATTTATATCATGAGAATAAATGAGTCGATGTCGAGCATAATAAAACACCATTTGATTACTGGTCATTGATGTATACCATTAATATATCCGAGGAGGCCCACCGATAATGATGATGGACTCCAATGTACTTGAGTACAAACTAACAAGTGTGAATAGAGTTTCTGAATTCGAACACTTGTAGAATCAAACAATCAGGGGTCATTGGTGTATACCCACCATCGTTTGTGAGGAATCCTGCCACTAATGACTGCAAGATCCAAGGTACTCACTCAGATTCCTAGATGATGATTTGGTGTCAATAGGAACAGATCCGTCAGAAGGAGTGCAGTAATGCATCCCACATCAACTGACACGAAACTGTGATCAATAGGCTCATAAAATTTGGTAGAGATGCAAGATCCAACACTATATACTGACACAAGGAAGGCTAACATGATTGGTCAGGAATATTTGAGGAATGGCCAACACTGCTTTGAATCCGCTTGAACACATAACATGATGCAAAATGGACACTTGGAAACATAAGACTCGAGCAATCAACCATTGTGAAATTCATCAACTCCAAATGAATCAACGAAAGCTACATAGATGACATGAAGGATAACCTATCGATGGAGATCTGTTCAAATTACTGGCACATCTTCCTAAGTCAAATGTAAATGGTGTACTGAAAATAGATACAAAATTATGCACCATGTTCAAGGGTGACTATTGACTATTTTCTTTATCTCAAAGATTTAATATGTCATGATTCAATTTTCCCCTTTTTTTAATTTTTGTCTTTTTTTTATTTTTTAGTACTTTTTCATTTATTAGATTGAAAAAAGAATAAAGAATGCTATGGTACATGGGAGGGAACTAATGTTGCATGGAAATATTCTATTTTTCAAGAGCACGGGTCAGGCCAAGGAAAATATACATATTACAAACAAGGGTTGAGCTAGTTGTGCACACTCTTATGGATGTTCCCTCCATTAGTTGGCTATCTGAAATAGGATTATATGTCGACAGACAGTGAAATAGAACTAAGTAACTGTGTTTATCCAATTTTATGCGATGAACAAGTAGGAAGAGGGCAGTGTGGTTTACTTCACGCTAATTCTTACCAAAAACACCAAAATCATAAATCACAATGAATCATGGTCCATCAACTACCTGAATCAAATAGTTCTCACATGTATAGGTCAACTAAAACAAAAGCAATGGTTTATAGTCATTTTGAACAAAAAGTGTCTGCAAAGGCATATACGCAAGATAAGCAATAAGCACCGAAGCAGTAAGCACAAATGTTCATGTAGATATTTCAACACATGCTTATGTAAACTAACACGAAATAGGGAGCCCATCAGGAAATGGTCAGAACTGTATGGAAGAGAAATATGCAGTCTCAAACTCTAGGTTATGATGGGACTAATTGGGCTCCCATGCTTATGAGAATAACTCAGCATAGGCACCAAAATGGCAATGGGGTGCTGACTAGGGTATTCCATGTTTGGTAGGCTCTTCTATCAGAATGGTGGAAAATACAGATATGATGGGCTGACCCACCAATTTCCAATAGGTTCAAACCTATGGAAATTTTGGGTTGCAAAAGTTTCAAATGCATATTCACAGAGGGATAACCTAAACCTGTATACATGCTTCCAAATATACCCGATAAGATTGAACAACATACAAATGATGCTCCTATACTTGGGTGGATTTAAACCAAATATGCTCCTAGTGGCCCTGCAAAAGATGTCCTTAGGTGGGTGCAACCAAATGTTTATGAGTTCAAGGATTGCTTCATCTGATGATAAAATAATGTCCAAGAAATCAAGTGAGCTGGGAGATCTCACAACCAAAATGGGCCAAGTAAATGGATCATATTCCTCCATCAAGGGAATATTTTGATCAAAATATGCTAAATCCATTTCAATAGCTTGGTATGAAACTTCTATAGTAGATAAGGGTTGCAGGATAACAAAATTTCCCATGAGGGAATCATTTTTTAAAGATCCTACCGTAATGTCTTGAAATTCCTTTAGAGCATCCCTAATGAAAGGAACATTTAATTGGATAACAGTTTCAAGCATGCAGTAATCTAATTGGTCGATCATGACAATATCCCCCCAATGAGGGAACCAAATCACTTGGGACACTAAAGACACTATATCCATCATTGCATGTATGCAACTACATCCTAATAGAAAATTGTAATCTATAGGCGCGTCTACTACCTCAAAATCCACTATGACTGTTTTTCCACCCGATTAAATAGGGCAGGAGACATTGAGTCCATGAGGAGAGAATGAATTTCCATCAAACGCTTTCTGCACAATATGGGATTGGACTAAGGTGGGTGATTCTAATGTTTGCCAACATTTAAATGACATGACATAGGTTGAGGTCCCTTCATCAACTATGGTTTGAAAGATATTCTTGCCATGATATGTTACTTTAATCTAAAAAGAAAATTTGGAAGTATGTAATGTCCCAAATTTTACATTGGGTCACAATGGCCAAATCACATTTTCCATATTCATGAAATTTGTCAAAGGGATGCTAAAAGTCAAATAATTGCCAAGGTGGAAAATCACTAGTTTCCTAGCTTGGGGGTGGATGTTTTGAGATTTGGAATAAAGAGGATAATAAATGATGTTTAGAAATTAGAAGGGGATAAATATTTAAAAATTTATCTTATTAAATAAATACAAGAGAAAATGGAAGTGGCAATAGAGCATGAAGACACATGGAGACTATGGGGCCCACACTAGCTAGAATTCCTATGTTAAATGGTATCTTTCTCTTGCAAATTCGAATATATGGGAAGCCTAATGTTTTTGGATGGATTATAAGGATAATATGCTTTTCCATATACTTTATAGGTCTAATTTGGGATGAATTGTAACTTACATGGGAGAGGAAGAGCCAAATGGGAGTTCCATGGACACTTGGCTAGATTCCCCTTACATTTATGACATCTATGACACCAATGATGGAGATTCTATGATAGTTATGACATCTATGACACCAATGATGGAGATTCTATGAAAGTTATGACCCAAGTCAGATATGAAGGTTGACATACTGACATACTGACATTTTAGGCCTGAATAGAGCATCTTGGAGGTCAAAATTGGGAGTTGGAGAAGGCGAAGACGCTCCTACTCAAATTTGGGAGAAGAGGGAAGGTGAAGAGAGAGGCCACACGGCATAGCATGAGTAGCCACACCAATTCGACTTGGATTTTGTTTATGGATGGATTTGGAACCTTAGAATACCAATAATGTTTATAAAATATAGGGATCATCCATGAGAAGAATCTTTTGCTCATTTGTGAATTGTGAGAGCTAGTGGATGACTAGTTTTCTTGCTTAAGCCAATTTCAAGGGTGAAAGATTCCCATCCTAGTTGGTGTTTGGAAAGGCCATTCAGGTATTTCATGGAGTTTTAATGGAGTCTTATTTGTAGGTGCAAGCTACAAGAAAAGAATGTGGATTCTTCTATTACAACACTCTCTCTCAAATATTTCCAGTTTTCACACCATATTAATGCCAATGGAGGGATTGCGCTTTGGGTGAGCTATTGATCTCTTTGGGGAAGATTATAATGCTCATTATATTATGTTCTAATTTATATGCTCTATATTTCATGTTTAGAAGACTCTCAGGTCGAAATACCCAAAGGAATTCATGTAAAAATGTTGAACAATGAAGAAATAGTGTCATTTCCCCACTATCTTGTTGCGAACCAATGTAATGCTGATGATTTCGAATTGGGAGAGCCTTTCAATGTAAATTTATGATTGGAATCAGTTAAATATTCTCTTTTCTTCATTTTGAGAAAGTTTCAAGTCGAAATTCCCAAGAGTTGTCTGTCAAAATGACTTTTAATGAGCAAATAATGACCATTTCCACTCCATTTTAATATATGCCATGGTAATGCTGATCATTTCGAATGGAGGAATGTATATATGATAAATGTATGATGTATGGACTCTAATTAATTTTTATTTCAAGTCTCATTTTCAGTACTTTTGTAGCTGCAACTATTCCCAAATTTCTGGAAATTTTGGACCCTCCGTTTTGATTTTTGGTTGCCCCACTTTGCTACATGTTTGGATTATTCTGTGTCCAGTTCTTGCTATTGGAGATGTTGTTTGGGTTTGTGCATGTGTTGGACTGAAAGGATTAGTAGTTCTATGCTGTTTATCGTTGATTTTTAAGTTGGGATTGTCATTTTCCATTTTTGGAGGTCAGCCCGCGTTTCATTGCTAGAAAATAGACCTCGCTTTTTTATTTTTCTGGAATGAGTTATGAGTTTGATCGAAGGTCACAGGCTGATTGAGATCCGCCGTTGTGTCCCATGAATAGACTAATCTCCCATTAGACTATTTTTCCTTTTGCTGACATCCTATTGACTAGTTTGTGGTTTGTCCTTGATCTTTCAGCTTTCGTCGTTGCGGCTGTGTGGTCCACTAACTATCTGGTGCCTCATTAAGTCCTGCCCCTGATGTTTTATTGCGCTCGGTTTTGGTGTGTGTTATGGAACCCCTAGACTGTTAGACTTATACCATTGCAGCTTTACAATGAACTAACCATCCGATGTCTAGTGTTCTGATCCACTGATAGGGGGTTTTTTATGGGCCCGTTCTTAATCATTTTCCCGTCGTTTGTTAGGAGAACTTCACTGCCCTGAAAGATACCGGTGTGTCTTGTTTTAGGTTGAATTTCGCACATAAAGACCCAATTTTGGCTCTCCCTTCTTTAGTACTCAGTTCATTGATATTATAATTTATGTTTCCTAAAGATAGTGGGGATGTATGATAAATTATATTTTGGTCGCAGATGGACATGGCAATTTCTCGGGTCCCTTTCTTGAAGATTATTGTGGTGAAGCAGATGCAGTTGGAGGACAAAGCATGCTAGAGCGTAAGGTAGCGGATCCATTGCTCAAGGAATAAAATTATCAAGGGGCCGAAAGGGGATCGAGGAATGATAAAACGTAATCATTAAAAAGAAAGGGCCCAGGCTTGGGCAGACCGACAGTTACCTAGATGCACCCATTTTCACAAATTTTTTTATTTAAAACATAACATTTAATCATGAGCATTCACAAAATGACAAGACTGGATATTGAAACGTTGGCGAGGTAACCGAAAGGTTGGAACTGGTTCTTGTATAAATGGAAAAGAGAGAGAGGGAAAAAGGGGCTTTTTCCCAGAGAAACTTGTGAGCTACTTGTTGTAAGAGGAACTACTTCATTTTGCAATAATAAAATTACAAATTTTGCCTGTTGGAGAAAGTGTTGTGTGAATGTTCAAATGTGTTGAAATGAACAATGTTGAAGGGAAACTATTTTGTTTTCAGCTGTGTTTCATTGACTGTGAGAGCATTCTAACTTTATGAACCTATGTTCTATTTGAATGTTCTCTGGTTTATTCTGTGATAATTTCCACTATGAGTAATGGATGTTTTAACAGATGACGAGCTATCTTGTTGTGTATATCTTTATGCATGTTTATTTTTTTTGATTTCAAGAACAACTATCTGCGATTTATCTTAACATGTGGACAGTTTCACATTACTCATGAATTAATAATCTTGCTCCCTAGGGATAGCTTAGTTAGCATTTGTGTTTCCCGTTGTGTGTGATTTAGATGTGAGAGAGTCTAAGACAAGAGATAAGAACCTATGCATCACATGGTGACCACTCCTCGCATTCTTCATCAATCTGCATCTTAGATAGGCACTTGCATATCATAACTAAAGTCAAAAATACAAAAATATGTACGGTGGACCGGGCCGCAACTGGTAAAACCCTTTGTTTTTGTTACTTGACCTACGGTAGCCGGACCATAAACCGGACGAATTCTCTACACCAAACAGTCATGGGCTAGTTGGGAACATTGACTGGGGAGAATCCCTTGTTGATGTTGCCTGCGAATTTCCAGGCCTCAACAGTTTCTGGTGCTAGAAGGAGGGCCACCAGTGCATGGCTAGCCGGGGAAATCCATTTCCTTGAAATAACTCCACCAGTGATAGTTTTGAAAGTAGTTTATTTCCTGACTCAAATACTGAAGAGAATAGAGAAAATTTGTTTGCTGTGGGCAACCAAGTAGTAAATGATATGAGAAGACACATGCGGGCTTATGTAAAGAGTATTGGAGGATTACCCATTATCCCTGATTTACCCCGAAGAGAATATAAGAAGAAAGATCGTCCCATCTTGGAATATTCAGTTTTGGTTGGAGATTCGGAAGAGTTAGTAGAATTTGCGTTACAGGAAGTTGTTTAGCCTTTGAATCAAGTAGGCCCAAACACACCTTACTATTCTCCTACACGGACTCTTGTTCCTTCACTTCCTCTGTCACGTCCCCATGCCTCCGACCGGCGAAGAGGACGCGACTACCAACTTCAACACCCGGGCTAAGAGCCCATGAACATATACAGACATAAAATTTGCTAACAGAATGCTGCCGGGAATGCATTATGGTAAAACATGCACAAATTCCATTGCATAATACACACAGATGCATTCATTTAACATACACAGCTAAAATCATTCATCTTGCACAGCGGAAACACCATTCATTCAAACAAGCATTCTTTCACATGTTCATTTCATTTTCACTAACAGTAAATATAGAATTGCAGAGGTAAAACAAAGGATCACTTATCTTATGATGAACTCGATCCGCAACTAGCTACGTCACTACAACGTTCCACCCAACCATAGACCAGCGTGCTCCTTAACCTCTCAGCAACGCCGCCACCCCCGAGCTGGGCATGATTCTCCAAGGAATAAGGGAACTAGCAGGATTACACATAGCCAAGGATGTACAAAACACACAGCCAAGGATGTACAAAACACACAGCCAAGCCAGCAGAGTTGGGTTTATCAGGCCATTAAGGAGTTGGAGAAGGTAGATTTCTAAGCTGGTGAGCTCATTACAGAGCCAAGGACACCTACACCCGAACTAGATTGACCTCTAAGACACCCATCCACACCCAACACAAGGAATCAGTCCCTCAGGCCCTGCATTCCCTTCCAGTGCTATTCAGGGGTGATGGAGAAGAAGGTCAGCCCTCTAGCTCTGTCTGTGTGGTTCCAGCCACCAGGTTTGTCAAGCGAATCTAAGCCAACATCCCCGTTCCTCTCATAGTCCAAAGAGAAAACATTGCACTCAGGCAACTCATTTAACTGTCACAGCTTAAATAGGGAAAAACGAATCTCAAGCAACATACAACGAATTCCCAAATACAGCAGCAAACACACTTACAGCAGGGGAAAATCAACAGTCTGTCCAAGGCAATTGAGCCACGGAAGGACTCACATAGACCACGTTGGAAACATATTTACAGACTTTCGACCTGGGCGTGAGTAACAATCAACACAGAACCCACAATTCGACCCAGGGGGGAAGGATTCAGCCACATCATTCACAAATCCATGGAGGAAAATGACGTGGGTAAAGACCAGGAAATTCCTGTGCGTGGAAAGAAATAACGAACTGGAAATGGTGGAAAATGAACAGAGCATAGAAGGGACGTGAAATTGGGCATGCGTGAGTGTTCAGCAAACTCGTGGAGCCAAGAAAATGTTTGCGTGAGACCAAAAACGCCAAGAGCCTGTGCGTGAGGATGAACAGCAATGGGGAGGACGTGAATTGCAAGTCTTCCACGTTTTGCAACTCGTGGTGAAGAAGAATGTCTGCGTGAGGGGATTGATGGTCGTTTTTCCTTTCCCTTCAGAATTCAACTATGGGTAGAGTGTGCATGGAGGCATGGACTGACAGTCCTGCCACCCCACTCTCAAAGCAATTAACTGCCATAACTTTTCCCAACTGCTAGCAGAAATTATTAAATGGAGGTAGTTGGAATAAAACAAAAGAAGATGACACATGGGTTTTTCCCCCTTTTGGCTCAAGGTTTGTCAAATTCCCCCCCACATCCTTACCCTTGGGAAAATCATGCCCCATTCAATTTAGTTCCCGCGACCGTAGCTGGTTGTGTTCATTTTAATTATTTATAGATGCATATTTACATGATGACCATCATAATATATGCCGCATGCCCTGATATACCATTGGTGACAATCTAAATCCAAAACATAGCATTATCAATCAATGGTGGGGCCTTGGCCTTTAGCTCCACACCATGATCATTTACAATATATATACATCATATACATCTAATGTAACAGGGTCAAAACCGGGACATTACATCCTCACTCTCCACCCAGACTCATGGCAGGTGTAAATGCAAACCATCCACCTAACCCACCAACTCCACCACCGGCTTGGAAAGCCAGATCACCCTTGAACTTAACACCCCCGTTGCACGACTTACCTCAAGCTTTTGAGAAGATGCTGCCTAAGTTTGATCCAAATGAGAAAATGTTAGTGGATGACCATTTACAAAGTTTTTACTTGGCAATAGAAGGATTGAGGGCTAGGGAACATGAGGATGTCGTTTGTAGGCTTTTTCCGTATACCCTTAAAGGAGCAGCAACATCATGGTATTTTGGTTTGCCTACCAAATCTATCCCAAACTGGGATACCTTTGAAAGGATTTTTAGAAGTAAATATGCAACTCAGAAAACTCATGTTGCTCTCATGAAAGGGCTGTGTTCCTTAAAGAAAGAAAGAAAAGAGAAGGTGCATAGTTTTACCCAAAGATTTGCATCTTATCTTAAGAATTTTTCTGAAGCTGACAAACCCTTGGATAAAGTTCTGATTGAGTATTATACTTCAGCTCTAGGACCCGAATTGGATATGTTTGCCAAAATGAAATCCAAACCTACGCTATCAGAGACCTATGAAGAAGCCGAAAGAGTGGAGGCTAAAAAGGAAAGCATCGAAGACTATCCTGAGCAGTCAGGAGAAAAAATTGTTGGGAGGAAAGATATGTTATTTACGAAGCCTAAAGAGGAGCAATCACCAGATTTTGAAGGAATGGCAAAGATGATGCAGAAGTTCTCTAACAGAATAATAGATTTGGAAAAGGAAAAGGAAGCCCAGAAGTTTTATAAGCCTTATTACAATAAAAGGGAAGATAATAATCAATCCAAACCCCCTCCGCACAGCCCTGCATCTATGAACTTAATGAAGGTAGGGATGGATAACTTTTGCACTTTTCACCAACAAAGCCATTCTGAAAATAATTGTCCTCGATGGATAAATTCGATGACTTTGGTTATGAATCAGTTGTTGGATTCCAAATTAACCGAGGATAATGATGAGAAAGGGAAAGACAACAATAAATCAACAGAAAAATAGGAGAATGAGGCCATGGTTTTATGGGATTGCGTATCGTTGTTTGATGCAGTGGAAGAAAAGGATCTGAGATATGAAGATATCCTAGAAAAAAATCTAACAACGAGAAGTCATGGGTTGATTAAGGAAAATAGTCTTGTGCTCCCAAAGATCAAGAGACTTCAAAATAATGTTAAGAAATTTCAAAAAAACACCACAGCTAATAAAATTCTGTAATTTACCATCACCAGTCAAAATCCTAGACAGATCAACATGCCTACTAAACCCATTGAAGAAAAGATAAATAATGTTAAAATGAATCTCACAGAGAATAAGATGGATTATGACATTGTGGAGGATATCAAAAAGGTAAGGGAAAATATCTCGTTATTCGAGATGTGCAATGTGCCGTAGCAAAAAGAAAAGTTATTGAAAGCACTTGAAATATCGGAGGAGAAGCTTCCCACTGACAATCAACCCCAAGAATAAATTGGCGAAGCAAGTGTCAGAGGTAAGCCTAAATGCAAGACTCCACCTTTCCTTCTTAATTTTGAAATTTTCAACCATAACGTCCAAAACTGCCTAGTAGTCTCGGGGGCATCAGTCAACGTTATGCCGTTGTCAGTCTACAAAAAGATAAATGGGAAACCTAAACCATCTACCTGGAGGGTTATTCAGTTGGATAGAACGAATGTGAAGGTAATTGGGGAAATGGAGGATGTTCTCATTCGCTTATCTTCAAATGATAAGGTATGTCAATTCATTGACATTGTGGTGGCTGACATACCGGAAGCTTATGGGCTTGTTTTGAGCAGAGATTGGTCAGCAAAGATAAGTGGATATTTTTCCTCAGACTGGTCACATCTGTGGCTACCTTATAAAGGAATCCCAAATCAAATTAAAGTTTTAAGGGAGCCGCACATGAAACACAATGTTACTCAGTTCGAATAAAAAAATGAACCAGTGAATTCTGTTTTGGGAAATTACTTTATTGAACTAGAACTAGGAAATTATTAAGCAGAAGAAGCCAGCAATACATTAGACGCTCAACCTGATCTCCTTCGGTTCTCACAGGATGATGAAATCGATTGTAAAATAGTACATTTAATTGTAGATATAGGTATCGATTCACGCACAGTAGTGGTAAGCGATTTTTGGACGCTTTTCTTTGATGGTTCTAAAACTTTGGAGGGGTCAAGAGCTGGATGTGTCCTGATTGATCCTAAGAAAAATAAACATTTTCTTTCATGTAGGTTAGAGTTTGAATGCACCAATAACATAGCTGAATATGAAGCATTAGTTCAGGGACTAAGAAAAGCAATTGAATTAGAGGTAAAAAATCTGAAAGTGTTTGGGGATTCTGAGATAATTATAAAACAAATTTGAAATCAAATACATTGCATTTCTCCTCATTTAAAAGCTTATCAAAATGAAGTATGGGATTTGCTTAAACATTTTCATGCATTTAACATTTTATCGATTCCTAGACTTAAGAATGCGGCGGCTGACTTATTGGCCACCTTAGCTATGAGGCTTGTGCCCTCTAATAATCGGTGTTATGTTGAATTGATTTTTAGGCCTTCAGTTCCAGATATGATCACCAATCTATGAGTGTTTGATGATGATCAGTAGATTCTGGAATTCCTGACAAATGACGAGACCTTCAAAGGGGCGATTATTGATGATGAAGAACATCAAGCTGAGCTAAAATTCGATAATTTTTTTCCTAAAGGAGTCAGGACTTTAGAGCGAATGTTTGATCTAAATGAGAAATTCAGAAGGCCAATGAATGTTAAGACTCATAGATCGTCTCTACAGTTTGAGTTGATTAATTTGGGGACTGAAATTGAGCCTAAATATGTGAATTTGGGAAAGTGTTGCTCTCCAGGTAAAAGGAATAAATTCATCAGTCTGTTCAAACAATACAAAGGTGTTTTTTCCTGGACTTATGAAGATTTGAAGACATATGACACCAATATTATTCAGCATGTTATCCCCATCAGATCTGGGATCAAACCTTATCAGCAGCCTTCAAGGAAAATGCATCCAAAATTAGAACCTTTGATTCAGAATGAAGTAAAGAAGTTGTTGGATGCTAGAATTATCTTCAAGGTTAGACACTCAGAATGGGTTTCAAATTTGGTATCGGTAAGGAAGAAATCTAGAGAAATTAGACTATGTGTCGATTTAGAAACTTAAATCGCACTTCGGATAAAGACAATTATCTTGTCCCACCCATGGAACAGATATTGCAAGTGGTTTCAGGTTCTGAATTATTCTCTTTATTAGATGGATTCTCAGGCTACAATCAAGTGTTAGTAACTGAAGAAGACAGACTTAAAACTACACTCAGAACCAGATGGGGAACTTTTGCTTATAGAAGGATGCCCTTTGGACTCATAAACGCTAGAGCTACTTTCCAGAGGGCTATGGACATAGATTTCTGCGGTCTGATTGGCTGCAGTGCTATAGGATACCTCTATGACATCACGATATTCTCAAAGAAAAGAGAGGAACATGCATTTCATCTAAAACAGATTTTTGAACGCTACCAAAAATATGGTATCTCGCTAAACCCCAAGAAGTGTGTGTTTGTCGTTACCGAAGGTAAGTTGTTGGGTCACTTGGTTTCTAAGAAAGGGATCTCCATAGACCCAGAAAGGATCAAAGCTATTGAGCAGATTATCTTACCCCATAATAAAAAGGGCATGCAATCATTTATGGGGACAATAAATTTCGTGTGAAGGTTTGTGCCATATTTCGCTCAAATTGTTAAACCTTTGCAAAAATTGGTAAAACAAAGTGTACAATTCAAGTGGATTGATGTTGAGAAAAATGCATTCAGTAAAATAAAGACAACGGTTGCGCATGCACCCTCCCTTAAGAGTCTGGATAATGAGAAAGATTTTATTTTGTACACTTTCGCATCTAACGATTCACTGGCAACGGTTCTTACCCAGAAGGAAGATGGAGGAGATGAGTTCCCCATATAATTTATGAGAACTGGTCTACAAGGGGCCGAATTGAATTACCCAGTTGTGGATAAATAAGCTTAAGCAGTGTTCAAAGCGGTAAAACAATTCAGACCATATATACTTAAGAACCGAACAAAGGTAATAGTTCCACACCCAGCTGTGAGGTCTCTTTTTGTACAAAAGGAGTTAGGAGAAAGAAGAGGAAACTGGGTAACAGCTCTACAGGAGTATGACCTTGAATTCAAGCCAGACTCCATAGTTAAAGGGCAAGGATTGTGCAAACTGATGACTGAAAGTAAAGACAATGAAGAACATGACTGGGAAGACGAAGCTGAGTTACATTTTATGGATGTATGTCCTCTTTTCACAGCTCCGGACTCTTGGTATCGAGACCTTGTGTATTACCTTCAAGTGGGATTGTTACTGAAACATTGGAATTCTAAGCAAAGAAGAGCACTGCATCTTAAATCAGCCTCATATCAGATTATTGAAGGAATATTATTCAGAAAGAATTATGATGGAGTTCTTCTTAGATGCTTAGAGAAAGAAGATGCGAAGAAGGTCATGATAGATTTACATGACGGGCCTACTGGAGGACATTTCTCTGGAGATACTACAGCCCATAAAATTCTTAGAGTTGGGTACTATTAGCCCACACTGTTCAAAGATGCACACGCCCATGTCAGAAAATGCGACATTTGTCAAAGGTGTGGTGGAAGACAAGTTAAAGCAGTAGGACCATTAAATCCTGTGATGATAATAGAACCTTTTGAGCAGTGGGGAATGGATATCATTGGGGAGATAAAGCCAAATTCTTCCCTACAACACAAGTATATTCTAACGGAAATCGATTACTTCACTCGTGGGGTCGAATCCATTTCGTTGTGTAAAGTGAATGAAGATGTAGTCATGAACTTTTTGCAAGATCATATTATGACCAGGTTTGGAGTTTCAATTTCTCTAGTTTTCGATAACGCTACTTATTTTTCCTCTATTATATTAAATACATTTTCTCATGAAAAGGGAATTAAGTTGCATTACTCTACAAATTACTATCCACAAGGAAATGGTTTAGTTGAATCTTCAAACAAGAATCTGATTAGAATTTTAAAAAAGACTGTGATAGAAAACCAGAGAAGTTGGCATTCAGCATCACCAAATGCTCTTTGGGCTGATAGGGTCACCCCCAAGACTTCGTTAGGTGTGTCCCCATATACCCTTGTTTATGGAAAAGAGGCCATTCTACCCGCCAATATCATGCTACCTTTTTCCATAATCGCTCAAGAATCCAGAGGATTAGATAATGAAGTCTTGCAAATGAGGATACATAATCTTTTGAAGGCAGAAGAGTCTAGATCCAGGGCTAGAGAATTTTTTAAACAATAACAGGAGGTAGTGAAGAGGTGGTTTTATAAGCACAAAGCTGGAACAAAATAATTTGAGGTGGGAGATTTGGTTCTCAAGTGGGATCACCCTCATGATGAGAACGGAAAACACACGAAATCCCAACAGTTATGGGTAGGCCCTTTCCAGATTGTGGCAAAGCTTGGCCCCTCAACCTATAAGTTGTAGGATTTATAGGGATGGGAAGAGAACTTACCAGTAAATGGTTTAGTTCGCAAACCTTATTTTTCTTGATTTTGATTTATTTTGTCCCGTTTTGTACATAGATAATTGACTTGTTTTTCCTTTTTGACTTGTTTGTTTCCTTTCTGTTTAGTGTAGTTTTCTCTTGTTTCCAATAAAGGAAGTAAACTTTTGGTTGCATGGAGAGCATCAGGACCTTTGATAAACTTAGCTTCTTTGGGCATTAGACTGTTTGAATTGGTTGGAATTTCTTCTGGTAAGTAGTTTTCCTAAAATTTCTATGAGCATATTGAGGTCCAGCGTAATCCCTGAAACAACTCAGAATCAAAAGGTTTGGAATACTATTTCGAGGCTCCATCCATTTCACATCTAAAATGTCCTAGGGGGTGACAACAAAAGACCCATGGAAAGGAGAGCACGGTAAGCAGTTTATTATATCTAAATGATCCCATGCTAGGAATTGTAAGCTAAATGGCTAATAAGATTCAGAACTCCTAAGAAAGAAAATATCACTGAAACAAAGTACTAAATTATATGAGTACAGATTTCCAAAAGTTCTTCTCTATTTGTGAGCTGAAAATTAAATGCATCTCTCACACAAAAGGACACTATGGATAGAAGAGCCGGAATAAAATTCAGAAGAAAAGGCATCAGGAGGACTCAAAAGGACATGAAGTCCACAAACAAAAAATGCCAAATGGCATGGGAATGGGGAACAATCGAATATTTCTGTTTACCATGCATTACAATCCTATGGCGTCTAAGCTGGAAGCTACCCAAAGACAAGGTTAAAATAAACTCCGCATGCTTAAGCCTCAAAAGAGTTATCCTGACCTTGAAATTTTGGTTTCCGTTTTCTAAGAAATTGGACTATCATCAATGATTACACGTTCATATATGTGACATTATGGGAATCCAGACATCTAGAAGGATTCAACATGTTGGTTTCGCTACTAAATAGTCTATTTCTCAAGGAAGAGTTTACTCAGAGATCTAGATTCACCAGTGAGCTGCCAATTGTTACAGCTGCAACTACTCCCAAATTTCTGGAAATTTTGGACCCTCCATTTTGATTTTTGGTTTTCCCACTCTGCTACATGTTTGGATTATTCTGTGTCCATTTCTTGCTATTTGAGATGTCGTTTGGGTTTGTGCATGTGTTGGGCTGAAAGTCTTAGTAGTTCTACGATGTTTATCATTGATTTTTAAGTTGGGATTGTCATTTGCTATTTTTGGAGGTCATCCTGTGTTTCATTGCTGGAAAATAGACCTCACTTTTTTATTTTTCTAGAATGAGTTATGAGTTTGATTAGAGGTCGTAGGCTGATTGAGTTCTGTCGTTGCAGCCTGTGAATAGACTAATCACCCATCGAACTGTTTGTCCTTTCGCCGACATCCTATTGACTAGTTTGCGGTTTGTCCTTGATCTTTCAGCTTCCGTCGTTGTGGCTGTGAGGTCTGCTAACTATCCAGCGCCTCATTAAGTCCCGCCCCTGATGTTTTATCACGCCCAATTTTGGTGTGTGTTCCGGAACCCCTAGACTGTTAGACTTCCGTCGTTGTAGCTTTACAGCACACTCACCGTCTGATGTCTAGTGTTCTGATCCGTCAACAAAGGGTTTTTTATGGGCCTGTTCTTAATCATTTTCCCGTTGTTTGTTAGGAGAACATCACTGTCCTCAAAGATATCGATGTGCCTTGTTTTAGGTTGAATTTCGCACATAAAAACCCAAGTCTGGATCTCCCTTCTTTAGTACTCAGTTCATTGATATTATAATTTATGTTTCCTAAAGATAGTTGGTACGTATGATAAATTATCTTTTGTTCATAGATGGACATGGCAATTTCTCAGGTCCCTTTCTTGAAGATTATCACGGCTAAGCAGATGCAGTTGGAGGACAAAGCATGCTAGAGCGTAAGGCGGCGGATCCATTGCTCGAGGAAGAAAATTATCAAGGGGCCGAAAGGGGATCGAGTAATGATAAAACATAATCATTGCAAGGCAAGGGCCCAGGCTTGGGTGGACTGGCAATTACCTAGCTGCGCCCATTTTCACAAAATTTTTTATTTAAAATATAACATTTAATCATGAACATTCACAAAATGACAAGACTAGAGATTGAAACGTTGGTGAGGTAACCAAAAGGTTGGAACTGGTTCTTGTATAAATGGAAAAGAGAAAGAGGTAAAAAGGGTATTTTTCCCATAGAAACTTGTGAGCTACTTTTTGTAAGAGGAACTACTTCGTTTTGCAATAATAAAATTACAAATTTTGCCTGTTGGAGAAAGTGTTGTGTGGAATGTTCAAATGTGTTGAAATGAACAATATTGAAGGGGAACTATTTCGTTTTCAGCTGTGTTTCATTAACTATGAGAGTGTTCTAACTTTCTGAAACTTTGTTCTATTTGAATGTTCTCTGGTTTATTCTGTGATAATTTCCACTAAGAGTAATGGATGTTTTAACAGATGACGAGCTATCTTGTTGTGTATATCTTTATGCATGTTTATGTGTTTTGATTTCAAGAAAATCTATTTGTGATTTATCTTAACATGTGGAAATTATCACATCACTCATTAATTAATAATATTGCTCCCTAGGGATAGCTTAGTTAGCATTTTTTTTTCCCGTTGTGTGTGATTTAGATGTGAGAGAGTCTAAGATGAGAGGTAAGAACCTGTGCATCACATTGTGACCACTCCTCGCATTCTTCATCAATATGCAGCTTAGATAGGCACTTACATATCATAACTAAAGTCAAAAATACAAAAATATGTACAGTGGACCCGGCCGCAACCGGTAAAACCTTTTGTTTTTGTTACTTGACCTATGGTAGCCGGACCGTAAACCTGACGGATTCCCTACACCAAACAGTCACAGGCTAGTTGGGAACATTGACTGGGGAGAATCCCTTGCTATTTTTTCCTATGAATTTCCATGCCTCAATAGGTAATTAAGCATTTTAATCCATTTTACTCATTTTTATTGCATTGGGAGAAAATTTGGTGCATTTTCCCCAAGGGTCGAAATTGTGACTTGGGAGTTGTTTTGGAAAGAGTCATAACAGACTGTATAAACTGAACCATGATGCATATGATACTTTTAAAAGGTCCCTTACACATAACCATCCTCTTTTAATAAATTCAAGTGACTTTGGGATCATTTGTGAATCCATTTCTGGCAATTACCCAGAGGGAATTGGAGCCCCAATTTGCTAGTAAAGACTCCTACTTTGAATAGAACATTAAACAAGTTTGTAGAAGTAATTAGGAGTTAAAAAAACATAAATTAGCATTATATTTAAGTTATATTATCATTCATGTACCTTCAGAGAAAATTTGAAAGCATTTGGGTCAATTTGGAGGTCTAGACATCAAAACTAGTCAAGAGCCAAAATTGTGAAAAATTTGGAAAATTGGGCATTTAGTAAAATTCCAAAAAGGGAACATTACAGTGGTATCAGAGCATGGTATTGGCACCTATTGAAGTTATGGATGGTATATATGAATTGAAGAAATTCATTGAGCCATGTGGTGATGATATGTCTAGGCAGTTAATCAAGCATTCAAATTGGCACATAAAACTATTCATTGTGAAGACCTTAATGATTGGTTGAGGGAATTTCTAAAAAATAATTCAAATAAGAAATGATTAAGGAATAATAATCAATGCACAAGTAGGGAGGATACCAAGGAGCTACAAATTTCTGTCGGTGATGAAGAAGAAAAGGCATTACATGAAGAGGATTGAAATTCACTCCCAAATGACTTTGAAAAAGATGATGAAACATCACATGAGAAGGAATAAGAGTACCTTGAAACTATTTAATACCATTCTGAAACAAATTATACTATGGACATGTACCAAAGAGAATCTACTAATGAATGCTTGAACTATGAAGGAGTACCTATTGATGGGTGCTCACACCTCTATGTTGGTGACATAGAAATCAATTTTGAAAGTGTTGCTACAAGCCAAACTTCCATTAAACCTGAGAATGAATAGCTTGTAGTAGTTGAAGAAGAAACAATATCAACTTCCCCATCACCACTTGAGCTTCATGAAGTTGGTCCAAGCAAGAAGGAAGAAGATGAGGAGGTTAATTTGCAAGAGCCTCATTTTCTTGAAGAGTCCTTAAATATGAATGAAAAGAAGATCCAAGAGGCCCTTAGAATACTCCATGACACTTAAGCATTGCTATCAAATTCTTGTTGGAGAGCTACTTCCTTGGAGGAGCCATCATTCCTTGAAGACATAGAGAATATTCAAAGAGAAATGTGCAACATCAAAGGTAATTTCATGTCTTTGATTTTTGATACAAAAAATGTCATTGAGCTTATTGAATTGTTACATGAATCCTAATTGAATAATAATGAAGTTATTGATAAGCTCACAATTCAAAATGAGCAACTTCTTGAAAAGTTGCAAGACACTTGTTTTTCCTCTGATGTTTCAGATTTTCATAAGGTAGATTTCTTGGAGGATTCTCATGACATGATGGATCATGAGAAACATGAAAAATTTCAGGTTCTTGATGTTCTTGAGGATGATAGTGATGAGATCCAATCACTAGTAATGGTGGAGGAGGAACTTGAGTTGCCTCTTGAAAATGGTTACAAAATTTTTGAAGAAGTGCATAATTCCACCACCTTGGAACCAACCCATGAAGAAATTTTTTCATTTTCTATGGAGGTGAATAATCCTACCCCTATGGATCCTTCACATTATTACAATTTTGCACTTAATGATCATTTGGGTGAGTTGGTTCTTTCTCGTACATCCTACACTTCTTAATTTTGCAGTAGTCATCCTAATGAAGTATGGGTGAAAAGTTTCTTTTTGATGGTGCCACATGAAGAGCATGGACATTATATTTCTCCTTTTGATGATGGAATTATTATAGAACCATATTATTTACATTTGCAGCAGCATCCTTGTTTACATTATGATTATACACATCTACATGGGTGCACCTATGATGTTCATTTGAGTCACTTAAAGACTCATGGTTTTTATTGCTCAACACTTGGTTCATTTGATGTTGGAGGAACGTCATCCAACACTTGGATGAAGAGGAATATGATTGAGGAAAATTATTATTGGTAGAAACATCCTCTATTATTTAATGATGATATACATATTCATGGGTGTATTGATGAGACTTCTTTGAGCCACTTGAAGTCTTCATGTTTTATTTGCTCCTTATTTGGTTCTTATTTTGGTGGAGGTTCTTCATTCACTTATTGGATGGATGAAAAAATGGATGATTCTTATTTTGATGCATATTACATTATTTGGGAGCAGCATTATAGTACATTGGATCCTTACCTATGTCATTGGAGCATATTTGATTGGTCACTTGAAGCATGTTTGTACTTGGCAAATGGTAGTCTACTCACTGGGAGGTATAAGCACTTTCATGATTTCTTGGTGATGCACCTCCTTGATGTACATTCTTATTATGTTGTTATATACTTTGATGATATATATTATGCACTCATGATGTTTGGAAGAATTCATACAAGAAAATGGGATCCAGGAATTCTCTTTCCAAATGGTATGGGTTGGAGAGCACTCTTAATTGTTGGAGTGCAATGCAAGCAATGGGACCCTGGGATAGTTCTTAGTCCCATTGATTTCAAATTATTTGGTAAATAAGTAGTATGGGGGATGGATTCCCCATTTAAAAGGTGATGTTAATCAGATTATTGCAGCAGAAAGCATGGTGGTTCCTCTCTGAAATATTCATGGAATCTCAAAGACTCAAAGTGGGAAACTCAGTGGCAACTTCAAAGAATCATATAGAAAGCAGGTTCTTCAACAACCATGTTTGAAATTTCTTGAGGACAAGAAATATTGGGAAGGAAGGATTTGTAATGTCCCAAATTTTACATTGGGTCACAATGGCCAAGTCACATTTCTCATATTCATGAAATTTGTCAAACGGATGCTAAAAGTCAAATAATTGCCAAGGTGGAAAATCACTAGTTTCCTAGCTTGGGGGTGGAAGCTTTGAGATTTGGAATAAAGGGGATAATAAATGATGCTTAGAAATTAGAATGTGATAAATATTTAATAATTTATCTTATTAAATAAATACAAGAGAAAATGGAAGTGGCAATAGAGCATGAAGACACATGGAGGCTATGGGGCCCACACTAGCTAGAATTCCTATGTTAAATGGTATCTTTCTCTTGCAAATTCGAATATATGGGAAGCCTAATGTTTTTGGATGGATTATAAGGATAATATAATTTTACATATACTTAATAGGTCTAATTTGGGATGAATTGTAACTTACATGGGAGAGGAAGAGCCAAATGGGAGTTTCATGGACACTTGGCTATATTCCCCTTACAATTATGACATCTATGACACCAATGATGGTTATTCTATGATAGTTATGACCCAAGTCAGATATGAAGGATGAAATAATAACATAAATATATTTCAGGCCTGAATATAGCATCTTGGAGGTCGAAATTTGGAGTTGGATAAGGCCAAGAGGCTCCTACTCAAATTTGGGAGAAGAGGGAAGGTGAAGAGAGAGGCCACATGGCATAGCATGAGCAACCACAACAATTCGACTTGGATTTGGTTTATGGATGGATTTGGAACCTTATAATACCAATAATTTTTATAAAATACATGGATCATCCATGAGAAGAATCTTTTTCTCATTTGTGAATTGTGAGATCTAGTGGATGACTAGTTTTCTTACTTAAGCCAATTTCGAGGGTGAAAGATTCCCATCCTAGTTGGTGTCTGGAAAGGAAACTCAGTTATTTCATGGATATTTAATGGAGTCTTATTTGTAGGTTCAATATATAGGAAATAATTTGGATTCCTCTGTTGCAGCACTCTCTCTCAACTATTTCCAGTTTTCACACCATATTCATGCCAATGGAGGGATTGCCCTTTGGGTGAGCTATTGATATATTTGGGGAAGATTATAATGCTAATTATATTATGTTATAATTTATATGATTTTTATTTCATTTTTATAATATTCTCGGGTCGAAATACCCAAAATAATTCATGTAAAAATGTTGAACAATGAAGAAATAGTGTCATTTCCCCACTATCTTGTTGTGAACCATTTTAATGCTGATGATTTCAAATTGGGACAGCATTTCATTGTCCATTTATTATTGTAATAAGTTAAATATTATATTTTCTTAATTTTCATAAATTTTCAAGTCTAAATTCACAATATTTGTCTGTCAAAATGACTTTTAATGAGCAAACAATGACCATTTCCACTCCATTTTGATATATGCCATGGTAATGCTTATCATTTCGAATGGAGGAATGCATATATGATAAATGTATGATGTATGGACTGTATTTAATGTTTATTTCAAGTATGATGTTAATTAATTAAGCATTGGAATCCATTTTACTCATTTTTATTGCATTGGGAGAAGATTTGGTGCATTTTCCCTAAGGGTCGAAATTGTGACTTGGGAGTTGTTTTGGAAAGAGTCATAACAGACTGTATAAACTGAACCATGATGCATATGAGACTTTTAAAATGTACCTTACACATAACCATCCTCTTTTAATAAATTCAAGTGACTTTGGGATCATTTGTGAAGCCATTTCCGGCAACTACCCAAGGGGAATTGGTGCCCCAATTTGCTAGTAAAGACTCCTACTTTGAAGAGAACATTAAAAAAGTTTGAAGAAGTAATTGGGAGTTAAAAAAACATACATGAGCATGATATTTAATTTATATTATCATTCATGTACCTTCAGAGAAAATTTGGAAGCATTTGGGTCAATTTGGAGGTCTAGACATCAAAACTAGTCAAGAGCCAAAATTGTGAAAAAATTGGAAAATTGGGCATTTAGTAAAATTCCAAAAAGAGAAAATTACAAAGTAATCCTACAGGTTGATTGGTCTAATTTTAATGTGATCAAACTTGCATTGGATGGATCAAAATATCTAGTTGAAGACAATAGTTCCTTTCTTTGTGCAGGACAATATTGCAATACCTCCATGGTAGACATGGCACATGGTGCTTGAGATATATCATCAACAACGTTTTTGTTATGAGAAGCTCATGCATTAGGATTATGCATTGTTCCACATAGATCACCTTTGGTGGGGTGTGGTACTATTTCTATGGTTGGTTTCTCAATGGTGAGAGAACCATTTGGCTATCATTCTGATTGATCCAATGTACTAAGAGGGACATCATAAGAATGAGATCTTGTTTTAATGTTCACCACATGATCACACATGAAGACATTGGCATTGGGATCATTTCAATCTTGTGGGTATTTGGATGGGTTTCCTCCTGATGAAGGTTCCAATGTTGTAGCAACCATTTGATGATGGTGCTGCGAAAAGGGTTGCATTAATACAATAGATTGTTGTTTCCCACTATATTGAGATGGCTTCAATGAATCTACCTCCCCAAAGTTATCATTATGCTTACTCTTGCATTTCTTTTTATTTCCTCTAAGTTCCATGGATTGAACTATTTGTTTTTCAGGATTTTGGGAAGGATTAACACTGTGCTTACCCTTGTACTTATTCTTCTTCCCCCTAAGGTCCATGGGTTAAACTATGAGGATTTCAGAAGTCAAGGAAGGCTTAGCATGTTGCTGCATATCCTGACCAGCTATAGGTTCTGAGTTCTAAGCATAAATTTTTCCTGTTTGCTAGGTTATCTGCTCAAGGTTTTTGATGGAACCAATCATACCATTGGCATGAGGTCCATGTGACAGACTAGCTAGATCAAACACATGTATTGCAGGCTAATTCCAAAAATATTGGTTACTTTCTGGAACTTCACTACTCCATTGTGGAATGGGAATCATGGGTGGATTTCCCCCTTGCAGGGTTAGACTCTAAGGATATTGGATATTTCCTGGTATCTGACCACACCATTGATGAATGGGTGGATTTCCCCCTTGCAGGGTTAGAATCCAATGATATTGGTTATTTCCTAGAATCTAGCCACACCATTTAGGTGGTCCCTGGATTTGACTAGTATTCCAAGGTGGGTTTCCACCTTGTGAAGGATTCCCCTAAGAAGATTGGACACTTATTGGAACATGATCAATGGGTGGATTGTCTCCTGATGGAGTTAGGTCCCAAGAATATTGGTTACTTCCTAAAACCTGACCACTGGGTGGATTTCCTCCTGATGGAGTTGGGTCCCAAGAATATTGGGTGCTTCCTAAAACCCGACCATTCCGTTGATTCTATCCCTGGTTTTTGATTGAAATTCCAAGGTATGTTTCCTCCTTGCGTAGGTTGAATCCAAAAAGATTGGTTACTTTCTAAAAGATGACACTCCATTGTAGAATGGGGTTGATAGGGGAATTTCCCCTAGGAATTATGCTAGGATAAATCAAAGGATAACCCTCTTGGGCATTTCCTCCCATCGGTGAAGGATAATTCCAATTGGCATTTGTGTTCCAAGATGCATTATTTTTTCTAGGAATATGAACATTCCATGGTAAATGGTTTCCCCCAGAAGTAAAACCTAGACAACTATTGTGCGTGCCAAGAGGATTTTGATAACCTACCGCAACCATTTGAGGCTGAATTGATATGGTTCCTTCAACTCCTGACGAAGCCAAAGGGTCAAGTGTAATGTTCAACAATTTATCACAACTTTAAAAAACACTAACCAGTGACTCACTTTCCGTAAGTATGATTGGGTTTAAAGGATATGCTAAGTGTGGATTTATGTGTGCAAATTTGCGATAATATATTTGTTCAATCTCAACTAAATTAAGATCATCAATTCTGTCTATGTTTCATCCATGATGTGACAAATTTTTAGAATTTATTTGATGTTGTTCTTCTCTAGTAATATTTGATTGGGTTTATAAGTAGTTCAATTTAAAATTCACAATGATGTGGTTCATGTATATGCATCCACAATGTAGCGGGGCCCTCAAACTTGGGTAATTTTCCTCACTGCCAGCTTGACGGGTGGATCAGGAGATTAATCACTTTGAAGTTTATTAAAAATATTTGTTAATTATAGTATATCAAAATACAATAAAACAATCCTAAAGGCAGCTAGACTCAACAAAAATCAAGGTGTCCACACAACTAAAAAAGTGCCTAAGGAAGCAACAATCAAGCTTCTTTCCAAAAAACCGAGGTTTAGTGGAAAGTTGGATTTTTAGAGGGCCTTCCAAAACTAGTATCCCTTGAGGGACATTAAGCCTCAAGAGTTAATAAATGGTGAAGGTACGATAAATAGTTACATTGTTCTTCAATCGCCATGGGTCCAAGTGTTAGCTCTCTGCTACTCACCCTCCCAAGGAGAAGAAACAACCTTGTGTCTGTCTTAGGTATTGCAAGTTTCCACCACTCACAATAGCCTATGTGATTCCCTAGGACAAGAAAATATGGTTACCACTTCACAATCGGTGACCAGATAGGACAGTCGTTAGTCTAGTATAACTCACATAGACTAGCTATCTCAGAAAAGTGATGTCACCCCAAGGACTTGTCACTTAACCGAGACATTATAATGTGCTCATATCCCACTAAGGAAGAAAGAGGTGGGGTACCACCCTTACTAATTCAGATTGACCTCGTGCTTAAAGCTTGTGTTAGAAGCGCTTTCCCGACTAGCACTCTTTGCTACTAATGGATTTAACTCTCGTTAATCAATGCTAGTTTCAAATTTTGTGGCTTTGGAGTGTTAACTCACCATATTAACCCAAATCCCTAGCCTAATCTTGTTGGTGATATCAAAGATAAAACCTTGGTTGTTTTTAGATTAAGCATTGATTTTAAAGGTAATTTGATTAGTTTCAGGGAGTGGTGGTGAAACTGATGATCTTGCCACTTGTGCTACTGAACCAAATCAATGCACATATGCTTTTAATCCTACCTTTTCATTCAATAAAATTCTATACTATGGGAGAGTAAGAGGTTCATTGAGATCCTTTAGATGTGCGTATTGCAAAATCACTTTCAAAAATTTGAAATCACTTTAATTTTTCAATCAAGGGTTCAAGAGGTTGGTTTCAATTATTACTAATTAGAAACGAAAAATGTTTGAATATTTAATGTTTTTTATTGTTTGCATTAAGTATCTCAATGATGTGTACATGTAAGAATGTGTTTCAATTTTTATTTTTCATGACAAGCATTTACACTTGAGATCCACTTTCTTGTTCATAGGACCTCCTAAAAGTGCAAGTGAAGAGGATACTTGTGGCTCGACTATGTCCTTCAAAATTTCAAAGGATTCCTATTACACTTGAGATCCACTTTCTCGTTCACATGACCGCCCAAAAGCACAAGTGAAGAGGATACTCGTGGCTCAGAATTTTGGTAAAAAATAAACCTATCTATTACACTTGAGATCCACTTTCTTGTCCACAGGACCGTCCGAAAGCGCAAGTGAAGAGGATACTTGTGGCTTGAACACAACTTATCTTAAGAAGCTTGATAATGATGAAAAATATCCTCTCATTGTGTTTGAACTAATCTTGAGTGGTAGGTTCATATTTTACGAATTTATGTGAATTTGATATTAAATTATGGCACGAAGAGTTTCTTAATGGTGATTACAAATTTTGTGGGAGGTCATCAAGTCTATGTGAACAAAATTCATGGTCACAAGAATTTATAAATTGAAACAATGTCAAGTTCTTTAATTTTTTCAACAATTTCCTTATGTCACTATGTGATAAAAATGACCAATTTAAAATAATTTTTAGACATTAAAGGCTGAAAAAAATGAATCGAAGGGAAAACATGTCATAAATTTCATATCTGGGCATTCTTTTCAAGGGAAACTAAAAAGAACCTCCTCCTAAAAGTGATTTTTTCTAGTTTTTTCTTAAAAAGAGTTTTCCAAGCCTTCCCAAAATTGAGGGAAAACGTCCCCAAATGATTCAAGAATGATCCTAAAAGATCATATTAGTATTTATCAATTGTTTTACGATGTCAATCAAGGTTCTACAAAGTTTCAAAAGAATTCAATAAAAATTCAAAAATCAGTGATCTCCACAAATGTCAAACTCAAGCCAAAAATGCACAACAAACTTACAGTCATTCAAAAAATTCTCTAAAACTTGATAAAAGGGAATCAAATGTTGTCTAAAACCTCTATTAGATAATTCCTAAGACATCTACAGCAACAAAAATCAATCAAAATGACCAAACATTGCATATCTGACCATCAAAAATCAAGAATCGTGCCTTTTTCAAATTTCAACCAAATGCACACCAAACATAAAAATTCTTCAAAAAATTGTCAAATATTTAACCAAAATGGATTAAATTAGACTTTAAAATAAAATAGAGGGTTTTCTAAGCTTTCAACAACAAAAACAATCACTCAAAACGGATAAGAATTGAGGATTTTATGCCCTAAACACTAGACTATGTTCCATACGCTATTGTTCATAGAAAACCAACGCATATACGTGAGTTTTTAGAGAACAAATGAATGTATATGCTTATGTTACCACTTTACCCATGTATATAAAAAAAACAATATCTTGCGACAAAACCCTCAAAATTTTGAAGCATTTTAACTATGAAAATGTAGATCTGGGCCGGTTTTGACCTCTAGGACTAAATTAAAACCTTTTAAGAACAAGACAAAGCATGCATCAAAGGATTTAAAAGGAAATAAACACCCAAAAAGGATAAATTCTCAAGAAAACATTTTTCAAGAGTAGATCCCCTTACGTGTCCCCGGTATGGCCATCATTCTATTGGTAGATTCGACCGGAGGGACTTGTTTACAACATATCTATCCTTAACTACAGGGAGGGTGAATCCTATTGACAAAAATGCATGCAATAAGTGAAAGCTTCCTGAGATTTTTGAACTTTTTCAAAGAAGAGAGAGGGAGGGAAGGAAGGACATTACCTATTGAAGCATGCCATTCAAAGAAGATCCTTTTGCTTCAGCCTTCTTATCCTTTAGGCCTACATTAGCATCCTACTAGCTAGTTCCTTACCTCTAGATTTTGAAAACTTTGAAAAAGAATGAAATCTATCTACCAAATATTGATTAAGAACACATAAAAATGCATAGATTTAAACACAACATTTGGGGGAAAATAATATTGCATCATATTAAAATGGGAGGAAAATTATTATAGCCCAATAATAGGTGAATCTCTTTCTCCGTTGCTCTAAAATATCCTTCTCCATCAATGCCAATGATCACCAAAGAAACTATGAGGAGAAAAAGACACTATATCTAACCTCCAAATCCTACATCATGTCTTTGCTTTTCTAGCTTGTCCCCCTTCCTTCCTCCAACATGCCTTTCTTATATAGCATTGGGATTTGTGTTTCCAATCACTCACCATGAATGTGGGTTTACTATTTTTGAATATTTTTTATTCTTTCCTTAATAAAACCCACTTTCCTTAGTTTTTGGTAATTTTACTTGAATTTCCAGGTATTTAGGACAATTAACACATATGCTGTGTATTCTTTAGACACCAAGAGTTGTGGTGACTAGGTTTTGATCCCTAAGTACTCTTGGTATTGAATTCTTTAGAGAAACCTTTGTCTTCACATACTTCTTCCTTTGCGGAAGCAGTGGTCCGATGAGAGATCAAAGCTCTCAATTTGTTCCAAATTTTGGTCTTAATGTTGCGGGTGAAAAGAAGATATGTTTTCAGACCATCATATTCGAGGGTGTTAATTTTATTGTTAACACATCCCGTAATCTGCAATGTGGAAACAAAGCCGCAGAAGAAAATTATGGAAGCCCAAAATAGGAAACTGTGATTCTGCATCCCGCAATATGGAAATCCATGATCAGGAAAACACTTGCAAAAGATCAATGGTGCGGAATTGGTCTTGCAGAAAGAAGGTTGTGGAAAGTCGAGATACAATTTTGGGAAATGTCACATCCCGCATCCTGCATCCCAAATCTCACAAATGTGAAGATCGATGCTTAAGAATAAGCTTGATGAATATCAACAATGGGGAATCGTTGAAACAAAAACTTTTTGTGGAAATACTATTTAAAAAGGGAAATTTGTAGAATAGATCAACAGTCCATAGAGATATAGACTAACGATCAACTATCTAAATCGTATTTAGTGAAGAAGATTACAGATGCACCAAAGAACGATAAACAGGGCCGTGGAAATGGATCCTGATTTGTGGGAAGAATGAAACGTTTCCTTTACTGAAGTGATGCAACGGTTGAGCAGTTGGATGATGATTCATTTTGTCTGTAAGTCAATAACAATCCAAAATGAAATAGCGTAGCTATGGAGAGATGCGTTGATCAGAAATAGGTAAAGGGTATTTATTGAATGAAGGTGTAAAGAATTAGGTGTCTCTATTAGTGAGCCTGATAGAGTCCAAAGTTAATAGTTTTCAACTGTTCTAAAAAGGATGAGAAAGTCAGTCTAGGGTAGCAGGGTTGTGCTAGGGCATTCCACAGGTCTACAAGGGGTTGAAGCCTCCTTCTAGTCGTAGCCGAAGAATAGGGTGGCATAGCATCCTTGTCTATTGAAGCAGGAATAAACAATAGGGGTGTTGTAGTATCCTAGTCTATAGTTGCAGACAAAACCTAGGGTGTCTTTTGCATCCTTTCTATTGTAGAAGATAAAAAAATTTGTAACTTCATCTTATTAATGAGTTTGTGTTGGTAGTTTTCTATTTTTAGGTTTCCACAATAAAATTTGTGTCTTGATTGTTGATCTTGTGTAATTTAAATTAAAAATTGTCAATACTGATTCACCCCCCCCCTCTCAGTATTGTGGAATAAACCAACAATTGGTACCAGAGCAACTGGTCAAGGGTTTGAAACTCTCCTAGCTTGCGCTAGAAGGATATTGTTGGACATTGGGTTCAGCACTCCCCGTGAGTTTCATGACATGGACTGACCACCTCCTAAGATCCTAACTCTGGCGATTGTAGTAGAGATTAACACCTGCAAGTTTTGGTCTAACGAAAATGGTGATTCCAAAAATTGGTATCAAAGTAGGTTCCTTCACAGCAACTTAACCACTGGAAGGAAGATCCCATCGAATAATTAAAATGGATCAACAAGAAGGATTTTCCACTAACAAACCTCCACTATTTACCGGGGAAAATTATGCTTACTGGAGTGTAAGAATGAGGTGTCATCTGATGTCCCTGGGATGGAATGTTTGGGAAGCAACATAAAAGGATCTTAAAATATGAAACCAATACCCTACAGACATAGTTGAACTAGGTGAATATGAAGGTAATTCCAAATCCCTAAACGCAATCTTAAGTGTTTTAACAAACTCAATATTTACTAAAGTTATGCAATGCACATCTACCAAACAAGCTTGGGAAAAATTGAAAATTATATATGGAGGAGAATCCAAGGTCAAAGAATTCAAACTTCAAACATAAAAGGCCAATTTGAAAGTATTAAAATTAAAGAAGAAGAGAATGTTGGCAAATACCTCCTTCGTGTGGATGAAGTTGTTAATGCAATCATAGGGCTTGGAGGAAAATTAAAAGAAAAAGAAGTAGTAAGCAAGGTACTAAGAACATTACCAATGACATATGACCCAAAGGTATCCACTATAGAAGAACGATATGATCTTAAAAGGGTAACAATTGATGAGTTACATGGGATTCTCATTCTGTATGAGATAATAACATGACAAAATGGATCTTCAAGAAAAGAAGCAGCTCTTAAAGCCTCCATAAAAAATCAATCAAAAAACCTAAATGATGAGGAATCTTTCTTCATTAATAAACTTGAGAGAGGGACTGGAAAATACAAAGGGAAGTTACCTTTAAAGTGTTTTATTTATGGAAGGATTGGACATTTTTCCTCTAAATTCACCTACACTAAAAAAGATGAGAATGGAGAAAAGGAAACCTCGAAGTTCAAAATGGGTAAATCGGGAAACAAGAAAAAACACCATGGGAAAAAGAAAATTGTTTACACCATGGAAGAAAGTGAAGATTCAAATGGAGGTGAAGTTGAAGAAACTGAAGTTTTATTCATGGGCCTAGATACTCAAGCCTCAAAGTAGTGACTCAGCTATAGAAGGAGAAGTAGACCTAAGAGTTGAACTTTTTAGCGCCCTTGAAGAACTTGAGAAATGTAGGAAACAGAATAGACAGTCAAATCTTATCATCAGTCAATTGGAAGCTCAACTTCTAGATGCCAAAAGGGTTGAAGAGGAACTAAATCTACAACTCAAAAGAATAACACAAGAGTTTGAAAAGCTTGTAAAAGAAATCATGCAATTCAAGAGAAAGCCTGATGAAGAATCTATCAAGTCAAAGTTTGAGAATAGCTCGAGGATTCTAGATCACATTTTGAGTAGCCAAAGACCATCAAGTGATAGATCTGGAATGGGGTTCGTTAAAGAAAAGAAGCCAGAGATTTTTCCTATCACCAATCAAGAAGGAAGTAAGAAAAGCTATGCTGAAGTACTAAAGAATCCAACTAAAAGGGAAGGAAGCAATAAAGAAGGATTAATTTCTCAGGATAACAATAGAAATAATACAGCACCAAAGAGACCAAATAGAGATTTACAAATATTCTTAGGTCACTTCTATTCTTGTAATAATTTCATTCATAAAGCATTAAATTACAAAACTGAAAGAAAGGTTTCTCAATATAAGAAGAAGTCATCAAGTAATAAATCAAAAGGAAATAAGAATCTCTTTACACTACTCCAAAAATATGACATAGAATGTTACAAGTGCAATAACCATGGACATATGGCAAGAGATTGTAAGCTCAATATTCCTACAAGAAATACTGTCACAATCAAACCTCAAAACACCAAACAAAAGAGATATTGGATAGAAAAGGAAGAAAAGGAAACTTCCATGATTGACTTGTGTGCAAGCAAGAGCCAAAAATTATGGCACTTGGATAGTGGTCATTCAAAACATATGACTGGTGACCCAAGCAAATTCATAACACTAAAAAATAATAAGGGAAAAGTCACTTTTGGAGACAACCTGTCCTCCAAAATAATAGGCAAAGGAAAAGTTGTTGTCAGCAGCAAGATCAAAGAAGAAAATGTTTTGCTAGTTGAAAATATCAAGCCTAATCTTCTAAGTGTAAGTCAAACATGCGAATAAGGACACATTTGTATCTTTGACTCAGAGAGATGTGAAATCAAGAATAAGAAACAGGAAATATCGTTGGCATTGCTATGAGAAATAAAAACAATGTATACATCTTGGAAAATGAAAACCAAAGCTACTTAAGTATACTTAAGTATGGTAGATGAAAGTTGGTTATGGCACAGAAGGTTGGGAAATTTAAGTTTTGACAATATTTCCAAAATAAGCACAAATGAAGATGTAAGAGATCTACCAAAAATTATAGTTCCTGTTACGATTGATTTTACCACACATGGTTGATCACATATTTATGGCCTTCCTTATCCCTCTGCAGACTCTTTAGACCCCATGGACCAATATTATACTTTGATGTTTCCAAGTTCATCCCTAAAAACACCTATTTATTGCTGTACGTGACTTTTTATCCCATATTTGTGTATATATGCGAATATTGACCTCAAGCCCGCGTACATCGGGATGTGTGCATAAGTCAAAATATTTTTGGAGTTTTCCTTGATGTGTGTCCGAACCACTTGACTCTTGGCCTTCCATATGACTCAAGATTGATCAGATTTGACCCTCCATTACCCCTTTCAAGTTCTATACAAGGAACCCCTTGGATACATTGAAGAACAGGAATTGAAGAGAAAGGAAACTATAGTCCATTGTTACCATAGATTTCTTATACTTGAGTCTGCATCCCTTTGTTCCTTTGGAGCACTTTTTGTTCTTCCCAAGATTTCCTTTGCTTGTGAGCTTGCTATTGAGTGATAGAGGATTGAGGTGGTGGAGACCCACGTGGATGACTCAGTTTTTCCGGTTCGCAAACGTGCTGACAGAGGTTGTCACTTATTTAATCTCTGATTTGATTAAAAGAAATATCTTTTCCTGCCCATTTAATGTGCAATTGAATGAATGATGAATCCATGGATATGTTTAATTGTTTATACATTGATGAATATATATGCTAGAGTAGATCTAACACCATATTATATAGCATTCTTGTCTTGTTTACTGTTGTTGAGAGTAAATTGCTAAAGCAAGCGGGATTAGAAAAAGCTCAACAGGGATCTACTCCAACCGTACGGAATAAGGTACGATCCATGATCCCTTAGTGTTAGATATTTGGTTTCTCTTGCATATGGGAAATGATTGATTTCTGCGGTTTATGTGTCTGTTGTGGTACACCTCAGGCCATAGGAAGTTTCTCTCCAAAACAGAATTGGCGACTCTACTGGGGAGGTTCCTAGTTGTTTCTCTTTTGGGGGTTTTTCAGTATTCAATGTACTTGAATTGCTTTGATTTCTCTGTTTCTGTGTTGGGTCTAGGGGAATGTTTTCACAGTAGTGTCCTGAAGGAGTAAATTTTGTCTCAGCTTGTATGTTTACGTTATTTTTCTCTCTTTTTCTTCTTCTATGCAGGTTTAGCTTTCACAGCCACGTATACATGCAGGTTTTCCTCAAGCAGTCGCATATGTACGCAGGTTTACCGAGAAAATTCATGTCATTAGAGGAAATTTCAACTCAAAATGGGCCTCCTAAAAAAATAAATAAAATAATAGTTAAAATAATAAAATAATATTTATTAATTTTGGAGGAAGAACAGAAAAAAAACTACTTTTTTGTTTGTATTTTCGACATATCTCCCCTTGTTTTTACTCAATTTCAATAGGGAGAGCTTGTTGGATGCGGAATTAAATTCTGCATCCAACGCATACCCACTCGGCATACTTTTGAAGGACCCTGCTACCCCAAAAACAAGAAATACCTGAAAAAACGTGATGATGATGTCATCATCACATTTTTTCAGGTATTTCTTATTTTTGTGGTAGCGGGGTCCTTCAAAAGTATGCCGAGTGGGTAATCGTTGGATGCAGAATTTAATTCCACATCCAACAAGCTCTCCCTATTGAAATTTGAGTAAAAACACGGGGAGATATGTCGAAAATACAAACAAAAAAAGTAGTTTTTTTATGATACCTATCCCCAAATTTATATTAAAAAAGTGTTTAGGACCTATACGGTATTTCAAATTTAAAGCAATTTCATTGGATAACCAATGATGACATGGAATTTGATTTAAAGTTAAAAGGCCCATTTTTAGTTGAAATTTCCTCTAATGATGCCTTGATTTTTTGCTTTATTGGGAGGATTAAGTGTTGCTGGGTGATTTTGGATGATTTCTAAGTCTTCTTGGATGCTTCTGGAGTCTATATCTACCCTCTGTTTCTGACCAGAGACCATTTTTAAATTGGTTTTTAGAAGTGTTCTTGTCATTCATTTTCTACTTTTTTGTTTTGAGATTAGTGCATTAAGTCTCTTTTACCTTGGTGCTTTGATTGGCTGTTGTTTGTGAGTGGTTTCAGAGTCTGAGGGTTGTAGAGTCATCGTTTTTGCTTTTATATCTCATTTAATTCAAAAATACAAAAATATTTTTATTTTTGCATAGTTATGCATTGCTTGCATTTTGCATCAACATGGTACTTGCATTAGGTTTTCTTGGTGAATCTTAATCGGATTTTCATATTGGAATGACTGCATTTACATTTGAAGGAAAAAAATTTCACTTCACATAGTAGCAAACCCTATTTTTCATTCTACACAGTGCATTCACATTGATTGTTAGGTGTGTATTTTGCTTCATGTTGTGTCATAACACCATAAGTTGCACGACGATTACCCTTTGAGCATGATAGCCAACTAAAATCAATGCTTAATAAAATGAATTACACTCTTTTCTTTTCTAGGGTTCATCAACAAGATTAGGTTTTAGGGTCTTGGAATAGTTCATTGTAAGTTAATTCTCCAAGACCACTAAAAAAAACAATTAGGTGTCTGTCCAAGTGAGAGTGTGAAACCCTTGGTATAATTAGTGTTTCTCAAGAATCTCCTCTTACATGGGAGTTAAGCATGAGTTAGTGCATGCGATTATGACTAGGATGACCCCTAGTTACTTTCTGTGAGCACCACAAATATTTCCAGGATTGTATTCGTATCTAGGGGCCTTTGAGGTATTAGCTGGTGCAGCCCTGGGGTACCAGTTGTGCTTTCAGGCTTCAGGATTTACTACCCTGCCCATATGGTCAATCCCAAATGTGACTGTCCACGTGAGAATTGGTTATATTGATGTGACCTTAGTTTCCTTACCTAGGTTATCGAGGGGGTATTTACAGAGGTTATTTTACAAGTGTCCTGGCCAAGTAGGGGTCGGATGGCATAGTTGCTATATTATTTGAAGTTGAGGGCCACTATAATTGGTTACAAACCTCCGCTTATTGTGTATGGGAGTCTCAATCCTCTCCTAGGTGAGACGCACCTACTTCATTCAAGAGCTCAGCTATCCTACCCTTGGTTTTCTTGTTGTTTGGATTTAGATTTTCTTAGGTGTATGCTTTATGCATGCTAGTCTCCTTAGGGTTGCATAGCTAGATTGAGTCTTTTATTTTTATTGAGTCATTGTGGATTTAGGGGAGGAACCTCGTCGTTCTCATCATTTAGCAGGACTTACACCTTCCACGTCTCCTCCTCCTTTGGGAGAGAGAACTAAATAGTATGGGCAGACTACTTCTCACTTTGATTCACAGACCATGGGAGATCATGAGGATGAGATTCCAAAGATGTCCTCCCAACCTCACAAGGTTGGGGAGGGTGATTGTACTAGCACATATGATCCACCACATGAACATCCTTCACGATCTGGTTATGATCCCTCATTCATGGGTCGCTGGTTTTGGTTTCTGAGCGATGAGATTCACTATGAACCCACAAGCACTAGTAATGTTAGATATGGCATGTCTGATATCCCTGAGTCCAATCCGTCATATCATGTCGAGTCGAACGTTGACCCTAGCACTATGCCTAGGGGCACTACCATTCATTTCCATGCGGAGAGGTTTGAGGGTACTAGTCATATTGCCCCTTCCATCCCTGTAGTGGATGCATCTTCACATGCTTATCCTAGGCCTAGTGTTAGTAACCCTATTTGGATACCAGAACCGAGACGTGTGAACATTGGGAACACCACTTACATTCCTTCACTTGTCGCATCATCTTCGACACTCGTTCCTTCAAATTCTTTTTAATGACCCATCCTTCCCCTAATTCGCGTGGGCCTTCTGGCCAGAATATCTCTAGTATCCATGTTCGTCTTGCGACTGCTAACACTATAGTATCACAAAGCCAAGTTCCTCCTATTGTGTCAGCAGGTCATGTACCTATTTCTGGATCGTCTCATGGAATACCTCATGGATTATCTCATGGTCCATCTCATGGAGCTCCCCATATACCTAACTATGTACCATCTCATGGAACGTCCCATGGGACACCTTATGGAGCTTCCCATGGACATTCTTATAGACCGCAGTATGGATAAAACTATCAACCCTATGGGTATGGGTATCAACAACCCGCTTACTCTTCTAATTATGGATTTGTAGCACCTCATAATATAGGTACTCCGCATCACAATTCTTCCATGCAGCCCTTCATGGGTCATATGGGAGGAGGTTATTATCCCACTAGCCAAGGCCATGGTGTGTATAGTAATCAACCTTATATGAAGCAGTCCTACTAGGGAGCATGTCATCGATCGACTCAACGTAAGCTCCCTTTCCTTGCAACATTGAACCTACATGATTTGTCGAGATTGATGAATGATCCCGTGTCTCATAATCTGGCATGGCTGGCAGTCCCTAACAAGCTTCCTTCGGACATTCCCAATTTTGAAGGTAAGGGTGGTCGAGCTCCTAGTGAGCATGTCACAACCTTCTGCCTTTGGTGTTCTTCTAATTCCTTACACGATGATTCCATCCATTTGAGGCTATTTCAATGCACCCTTACGGGTCCTGTGGTGAAATGGTATATAGAGTTACCAAGGGGAATTTATACTATGTTTGATGACCTTGCCATGACTTTTCTTAATCATTTCTAGCTACCCATATGTTACAACATCGGTACCGAACTCTTTTCGACCTGTTCGCACCCAACAACTCCGCTTGATTTTGTACAAAATAAAGGGACTCCATTTGAATTTTGTAAATATTTAGCGTTTGGTTTTCCTTCGTTTTCTCTCTTTTTGATCTAGAAGACTCTCTTTCCTTGGCCATTCGTTCTTTGCGATGCTTGATCTTTGGCTTGGTTTTCATTACATAGAGATTTGGTGGTTTTGGTGATCCTTGTCATTTGATTTTTTTGACTTTTTGGTTGCTCAACTACATTTTTTTTCTCTTATTTGAGCTAGTTTGAATCACTTACATGTTGTGGTTTGGCTTAATTGAATGGAACAACATTTTGATAGTCTTGTGAAAATTTTGGTATTTTAGTGCATTTACGAATTAATGAGTATTTTTTGTGGATCAGAATAATTTGATTACTCTACTTCCTAAAATTTATATCTTTGTTGAACTTATTACAAATGTCAAAACTTTAAGTGCCCCAATTTTTCAAATCATACATTATTATCATATCAATCTTCATAGTAGCTATAAAATTGCAAAACCATGTTTAAGCACTTAAAACTTCTAATGAGATGCTTTATCTTATTCTAATGCATACTTAAAAAAGCTTCCAATGTTTCTTTTTAAAATAATAGTTAAATCATGTATATTGTATTTTGAAAGAAACTCTTAAAAGGTGAAGACGTATTCCTCTTCTTCCCACATTAAAAGGTCATTTTTACTTTTCAAGATTTTTAAGATATTTCATTTACTTTTTGTAAATTTTCACTTTGATTAACTTTAATTTATGATGGCAGGTTATTCCTTATGGCTACATTTTTACTAGATCAAAAGAGATATATTAAAGAATTGGATTGTTATCAACGGAATGGATGAAGATTGAAATATTTTTCTTTTTTAATATCAAACTTTAAATTCAGTGAGAATATTTTATTTGATGCATAAAGATGATATGGCTACTTTGAAAACTCGTTGAAAGCACAATTTATGGCATATAAGGAAGTTACACATAGGCACTGAGTTGGACGAAAAAGGGTTGCTGATAAAAATCGAAAAGAGCACTAAAGAGCTTCGAAAAGCACCTGTCTTGAACACCTAAAGGAAAACTAAACGCAAAGGTTGGTATTTCATCATGATTTTATGAAAAGTAAAGTTTTAATTGCAGTATCAAAAAAGAATAACTCTAACACAAAATTCACACCAAAATTAAGTTTTGTTTGACTTTGATATATGGTTAAGTGCTGTGTAAAGAAGATAAAGCTTGTCAATGCCTTGTTTTGAAAAAGATGCATGCTCATTTACATGCTTTCACAATTCCCTTTATGATATCATCGGAGTAACAAGGATGCAAATTTTGATTTCCATTAATGGCCTTATTTGTCAGCATTAAAAAGTTCTCACCAGCCTATTAAAGATGAATACCTCTTCACCCACCAAATAGAAAGATAAATGTGCAACCATTCTCAGAAATTGTAGGAGAATGTGACAACAATAAAAGGAATCAACTATTCGTAACCAAAAGGGTTTACTTTTTTTTTTAAAAGGATCCTCATGGATGGAAATATCCTCAAGTTGTTACCTGATATTCATGCACAGAATTCGCCAAAAAGATTGTATGATGTAGGCCATCTCGTATGAGACATGTCAACACAAGATCACATCAAAGAAAGTTATTATGATCCTGTCAATTGATTGTTGAGATATCGTTTTAGTTGTAAGAACAGACATCATTAGTTCCGAGAGTCTTACACCAAGAATATTATCCATTGCTGAAGCTAGACCAGTCTTATCTCATCACATCTACAAAAGGTTTTCACCTGCGTGAGGAAAGAAATGAAAGTAAAATCGTTCATATGAATACTCGACCATAGAAATAGATTTATCCTTTGATTTTGCATTTTAGTTGTTCTAGTTTATTCAATTAGCTTACCATTGTATTCTTATTTAGTTATCTTAAATTTTAATTAGTTTTAGATTTTATGTTTAGGTTTTTATAAGATATGGTTGTTTTGCAGGTTATTTTTATAAAATATTTTCCACTCAATAATTTTCAGAAATATGATACCATTAACGACGCAAAGCCTGAAATAGTTGGCTGGAAATTTGGAGAAAACTGAAAGATTGACTCAACAAGAGAAAAGGGAAATATTTTCATGGAATCTAGAAGATAAAGTAGAATCCAGTATTTGTAGGATGGAGATCAACATGCATTGAAGAGAAGTTGGATGGTGACCTGTTTAACCATAAGCATAGAAATCGATGGTCTGGTGGAACCATCCATTAAAAGGTTGCAGCTGTCGTAGAGGGTTTATGTTATGATCTTCATTCTATATAAACAACAATCATTTGATTGCTGGAGAGGGGGAGGAACGCTCCAGGAAATTGGACAAACTTATTTTTCCATTTTTCTATATGGATGGTCTCCATAAACCAGAGAGATGACTGTGTTTCTTTTTCTGTTTTGTTTTCTTGTTCCTATGCAAAACTAAGTTTTTCTCACGGAACCAAAGACGGAGGTGTTTCCTAAGGCTGATACATCAAAAATATTTTGAAGCTATGGTGCTTTGAATGGACATTGGAACATGTTCTCACAGCTTTGTAAAATTTCTTTTATGGAGTAATTGAAGCAGATTACTTGTTCTGTTCATCATTATCTTCTGTGGGATTGAAACAAACTGTAAACTTTGCTTTTAGTTTATGCTTCATTTCTTATTATTAGAGTCTTTTAAAACTTATTTTGAAAGATATCGATTGCTATTGCATTTGATCTATCAGCTGATATTGATTTACTTTGAAGAATTAAAAGCATTTAACATTTTTTTCGTGATCTCAATCCGTTAATTTGTAAGAGCTTTTAAGTTTTTTTTAACATGTAATAGTTTGATTGTGAGACCATTCTTCGAATTTAAATTATTATATGTTTATCTTTTAAATGCAAGCTGAATTAATATTAATTTTAACTCATGCTCTTGGCCAAGATAGGTAGTCTGCATTTAGGTTATCATAGAATAGAATTAGGAGCTACTATTTTCTGCATTTAGCTTAAGATAATCTTTAGCATTAGTTAGTCATTAGGTTAAATTTCTCTAATTTGTTAGCAGTTTGGTTTGAGTAAACTTGGCACACACCCACCTTAGAGAGACTCTATATTCTGAGAGCCCATCATACAGGCAACAGGGCCTTGATCATGTGAAGGATAGTTACTTTAAACACATACAAGATTGCATTAAGTCGAGTGTGTGGGTTGTCTTTCCGTAAGTTGGCCTAGGATAGTTTTTTCGGCCAACAAATGGTGCTGGAAGGAGGGCCATGAGGTAAAACAAGTGCTTTTATTTTTAATTATTTTTAATAACCATTTATCCTCTTGGTTTTTTTTATTTTGAGCTTTGATATTTTTTATTCTTCTTCGTCATAGACATGTGTTTAAGGGATCGTTACATGACAAGCTAATCATTTGAAGAGTGAATTAATGTTGATTGTCTATCATTCATGGCTCATGCCCAAATTCCTATTTGGGAATCAGGTTTTAGTTTTACATTAGTTAATATTCCCAATGAGACAGTCAACCTCTTGTCAAAACTTGAATTTGATGGTGAAGGCGATATATCTGCAAGGAAACACCTCAAGAAGTTTTTGCCTAAATGTAATAAACATAAGATTATTGATATTAGTGCTACTTGCAAGTTATTTTCTCTTACTCTCAAAGGATGAATCAAATGTTGGTTGGAAACATTTCCACCTAACTTCTTTTTTACATTGTTTCAATTTGCACATGAATTTTTAGATACTTTTAAGGATTATGATTCTAATAAACTATGTAGTGAATTGCAGGCTCATCGAAGGAAGAAAGGTGAGTCTTCAGAAAACGTTTCAGTAAGGCTTTCTCATATCCTTTGCAAATTTCATATTACCGATTTACATTCTGAATCTAATCTTTTAAATATTGTTTTCAACTCTCAAGTTCCTCTTATTCAACAAAATCAAGACATTTATCAAAAGGATGTTTCAACAAATAATTTACCAACCCTTCTAGAAACTTCTTCCTCTATCATTGATTCAAATACTTCCATAAGTTCTACCCAACCCCATGATGACAACATCGAAGTAAAAGAGGTACCAACTCCTTCCGATGATTATTCTCTTCTCAAAGGAGAAAGGCATACTTCTTTTATCCAAAATATTGAACCTATATATATTAAGGAATCAAATGGGAAAGAACTTATTCATGCTGAATTTATTTGTATAGATAGAGAAGTTGATTATGTTGATGAATAACAATATTCAGATTCTTTTGTTACAAAAATAGATCAAGATGAATTAATTATAAATCAAACTATATGTTCACCATTTTCTAATTTTTGTACTAATTCTTCTTTCGATTCAATTATCAAAAAACACAAATATGTTAATGATAATTTTATGTGTTCTAGAAATTCAATCGAAAAAGTCGAAGAAGATGACATGAATCTTAGTTGCTCAACTAAATGTTGTTCACGAAAAGAGATTAATCTTAGTTGCTTAACTAAATGTTGTTTCTACATCCAAAGTTCAAAATGAGAACCAAGCTATTTTTAGGGCTCAAGAGCTAGATTTGATCTATGCTCAGTATGAACTCTTGTATGAGATTATCCTGAATGCTCCAAGATCCAATTTCGACCCCAAGATCAAACCTGGGCCACATGCCGACGGTATTGTTGGGTCCATGAGTACCAAAACTGCAAACTCTGTTACAAAACAATGAGCCAGTTATCGATTAACCAGACTACATCGGTACAAGCTATGGCTTTGTTTCAACCTACTGAATCGGCGAGTGTACTCTCTGTGCAAACGTCGAACCCAAAAGGAAACCAGCAGCCTGGAAGGAATAAAAAGAAGGGAAAAAATAATCGTAGGGGTGGGAATAAAAATGAAAATGGTAATAATAATGACAAGAACTTGAATAATGCTGAGGGGGACAAGTAGCCTAAGCGTAATGTGAAGTTTCCTTGTAAGTTGTATAAGGACAATCACCTCAATCACTTGTGCCCTCGTATGGACGACGCCTCGAATTTCATAGCGCAGGGCCGAGTTGTGTTTACTAATCCTTTACCTAATAATCAAAATATGAACTCGAGGATCGTTGATCCTGGTTGTTCTTTTGGTGAAAATCAAAACCCGTCGGAAGTCGCTCCTGGTCACGGTTGCATCAACATGGTGAAATATACCAAAGTTGTGACACGTGCGAAATATTATGGTTCATCGCAACCTGAACTTGGGAAAGAACTTGCTCCACCTAAGAGCCCTTTGCGAATTGAAAAACCTACAGATAAACCTGAAGTTCCTCCTCACATTACTAAGGGATTATTGAAATGCTCAGGGCACAATCCTAATGCTTGAGCTGCCCATAACTATTCAGTTGTCGAGGATTTGGGCCAAAATCCTTGTGCGATGTTTGGATTAGAAGTACTTCATACTTGTCCTTTGCAAAGAAATGCATTGCTATCTGCTCTTGGGGTTAGTGATGATACCTCTTCTTCCATGATCAAATTTGAAACTCGTGGAATCCAGCCTTGCTTGCCTTACTACTTGTCTTATTTGATTCATGTAGAGTGTCTCAACAACACCATCATGTGTGTTGGGTCAAAACAAATTATAATAGAATTCCAACGATTTAATTGTCAACCCGGAGAGAGTGTAAACTTGTGAGGCACAGACAAAATATATACAGGGGCATAGTGTCGCTGAACTTAATCTATAACTGAAATTGAACCTAAGTTATAAAAATAGGAAATTGTATGGAAATAAATCTAGCTGCAGAAAACATGAAATTGCATAAATTAACTTAATCAAGAAAGAATGAAATTGCATAAAATAAACAGGTATAAAGCAAATAATCATTAACTTGTGAGCTCACATAAAATCTATGCTAACAATTCATAAACAACACATAACTGAAAATCTAGATTAACAACTCATAAGTAAGAAACTGGAAATCTATATTAACATGGAGGAATCAAAGGATGTGCATAAAAGCATCATCTCCATTACATAACAACCAAGAGCCTATTCTATGACTAATTCTAAACTATTATCTACTTCTAAACCACTAGAGAGATCTCTAACCAAAATGAGGAGAGAGCCCTCCTATTTATACATAAATCCAAGTTAAGTGATCATAATTATAGATCCAATATTCTCTCAACCTATCCCTTAAAATTATCAACAAATAGACAACTCATCCCTGCAAATCCTCAACAAATCTACAACTCATCCCTTTAAATCCTCAACCAAATATTGGATGAGATATTCTCTCAACACCTCCATGATCTTCTCCTTGAAGTTAGGTCACATCTTGATGATGAAATTCGAATCTAAAGCTAGGTACTGATTTTTGAACTTGGTAAAGTCTTCAAGTACACCTGTAAGCATCACCAAACTCACCCAACTTTAAAGTACAATGAAAATATGTTATTTTTCTCAATCGTCAACCATAAATTCACTCCAAATACTCAAAAATAAATGATTTGGAAAATAGTAATATAAACCCATATTTATTATTGTTGGAATATAATCCGTTGGGATTATACAACATGTAAATAGTGTAAATATATTCAGAATATGAATAGTCATGTAGGAATATGAATAGGTTGGTCGGAATCTCAACCACCGCCTAAAATGTATAAATGTATGCATTAGCAATGGAATAATATTGAATCTGGAGTTATACCTATCAGTGGTATCAGAGCTTGGCTGCTTACCGTAACTCCTGCCTGGCTGCATTTCAGTCCTGGCATTCTGCCTGCTCTGTCAGTCTGCCAGTCGCATGCATTGTATGCGTTACTCCTCCATCTGCGTACATGCTTTGCTAAAACGTTTGAATTAGCTTAACCCTAATTATTGGTATTATGCATCACCGCTTTATTTTTTATTTTGAGAACGCTCTTAGTTCCATCCTCTGTGTGATGTGATAATACTTGTGATAGTCACAAAACCCTAATTTTTTCTGTGTGGATTGTTCATAAACTGCGACTCATTTTGTTCAGAAGTCGTGAGTCCATATTGTTGGAATTATGAGACTGCGTTGAGATTACTGCATGAGTCCATATTATTCTGCGTGAGTCCATATTGTTGGAGTTTGAGACCGCGTTGAGATTACTGTGATCTCCTCCTTATGCTGCGTGAGTTTGAGTATATATGCTTTTAAGACTGCGATCTCCCTTTCAGAATACAGCGTGGAGATGGAAACAATGCCATCACGTTTTATGTGAAGAACTCAGATAATCTTCTGAAAGATTTTTGGAACATGAAGACCATTGTTGAACTGTTCTCTTCAACCCTGAAGACCTGCGTGAAGCCTTGCTGGAGCATGACTGCTACTGCATGGAAGCCTGAGAAGAATGCTAAAGTTTTGTAGAATGCTGGTCACTACTGCGTGAATCGTGACTGTGTGAAGCGTAAAGCTGTGCATGAAGCGTGAATAGTGAAGCTGAGTCTTCACGGTGATGGTGCACTCTTTTGATATGCTGTTATTTGATGCTTGCATGAAGGAGAATCGATGCTTCCTTTTCATTTGCAGGAAGGAGTATGAATGAAGACTGTTGCATTGAAGCACCAATGTTGCGATTTGTAAGTTTGTATCTGCGTTGAGTATATTGGTTGCTAAATGTTGGAACGCGAGGCTGATGTCGGAATGCGAGGCTAAGTGCAATCCTAACTTTATGTTTGGTGTGTACATTTGGAGGTTTCTACTTCTCTCGAGGAACACCGTGTGCCTCCACACCCATGTGCATATCCCTTTCGGATTAACTCTCTCCATCTCCTATTGTGACCTCCAACCTTCACAGTAAGCTTCAATTTCCACATTGTTCACTCCTCTTTGGTGAGTCGTTGTCACATACCCCAATTTTGTAAAATTATGTAAATTGTTTTAATTATATTCCTGAGACATTATATTAAATTTAATGCTAAGTAGGAATTGATGACTCAGCAGAGTCAACAGAATTGGAATGTAATTCAGAATATTTTTATTATTAATAAATAAATTATGGAGACAACAGCATGGGAGAGCTGTTAAAAAGAGGTTACTGGTCAAACTGGTGGATGGAACTAGGTGGAAGGCAAAAGACAAGTGGCAGTATCCTCAAACACTTCCTAAGTTGCAGGTGGAAACTTCCCTACAATTGGGGTCATGATCCCCCAAGAAAGTGGGATCAGAGCAGGTGGCTCATTAAATGACAGTTAACCCAAAAAAGACCTAGGCAATCTTTTAAAAGTACTCAATGAAGAGAGTTGAGGCTGCTCAGATATTTTCCAGAGAGAATTTATTTAGGTGAATGTTATTCAAGAATTTCATTGAGGAAAGAGGGAAAAACAGTAAGGAAGTTGTTTTGAGTGGATTGCTGCAATAACTTGATTTTATTACAGTATTTTAGCTGGGAGAACTTACTGATAAGTTCTGGATTCAAACTGAGTTTGAGGACTGGTATCTGACATTGCTGCACCTAGTTCCAGCCAAGGAGACCAGAGCAAGCTTGGGTCCTAAGAAGTCGTTGTTTGAGCGCTCTGCAGGAGTTGGTAGGGAGGAACGGCCTCCCATTGCTGTTGTTGTCTCAATTCAAACAGGTTCTGTCACTTATCTATTTATGTTTTAATGAGTATGAATGGATGAATGTTATGTTGTATTATTTGACAGAAGAATTAGCTGGTTAGTGATGTAATTATTCTAGTTTATCAGTAGATTGAACATGTTAATGTAGAATAAAGACCTACTGCGTTTTTCCACATCTGGGCTACCAGACCGTACTCCAGCACAGAGGTAGAAATTATAGAAAGATGTATGATGGGATTAAATTAGACTTTTGTTTCTTTACATATCATTTGAAGGAATGTTTGTTTTTACTGATAGCTGTTCATGCTTATGCTTACAGATAAACTAGTTTGTGTACAGTAATCATTTCAGTAATCCTATTATCAAAGCAGATAGATTAAGGTTACTTTAGTTCATTCTACTGTATTGAAAACATTACTATTTCTTCTTTCTAGTCTAAAATAATTTAACTAGTTATGTCCAAGTAACAGTACTGAATATAGAAGTAAATAAATGTAATTTAAACTCTATAATCAAGCAAACTAGTTAGAACTGATGTATTACATTAATGTTATCTTTTCCTTTACTTTTCCTCTTCTTGTTAAACCATTTTCTAACATTATTCAGAATGGTAACCTTATCTTGTATGGATTACAAATGCATGCTACTATATATATAAATATATATATAAGATAGATCATAGGAAGGGTTATTCGATTTATTTTTATTTTTCCTAAGTAATATTCTAGCTTAACAGACAGATTAAATATTATTAAAACTCTGTAAGTAACTGCATATCAGTACAGGAAGAACAACAGCATAATACTATCCTCTATATGCTGTAAAATAAGCAAAAGTTATGCATATAGAGAATCTAATACTCCAATAAAGACAGGATTATTATTTTGTATTAGTAAGTATTATTGTTATAATAATATTATACTTTTATATTATCTAACATAAAGATGTTATACTTTTAAACTTAAGGAATGACAAAATTATTTAAATTACAAACCTGAATTAAAATTACTTGTTCTACAGGATAACTTGACTTTTCCAAGAAACTTTGTTAAAACAAATTAAAGAAACAAAATATAAGAACCTATTTAGCTTAAGGGTATAAACCCTATATATATCACTTAACAAGATTACATAACCAATAAATCAAGGTATAACCCAGGTACATAACCCTGTCAGCATTTTTGTTTAAAAATTTTTTTATCTATAGTAAAATAACTCAGTTGCATATTTTAAAAATAAAAGTAAATAACAGAACATTAGACTGCTCGTACATCGAGCTTAATCAATAGGGTAATAATCATTTATTTACTCACAGATACAAACAGAATTAGTATTAATATACGTAATATNAGAACCTATTTAGCTTAAGGGTATAAACCCTATATATATCACTTAACAAGATTACATAACAAGTAAATCAAGGTATAACCCAGGTACATAACCCTGTCATCATTTTTTTTTATAAAGAAATTTATCTATAGTAAAATAACTCAGTTGCATAATTAAAAATAAAGGTAAATAACCGAACATTAGACTACTCGTACATTGAGCTTAATCAATAGGGTAATAATCATTTATTTACTCATAGATACAAAAAAAATTAGTATTAATATACATACTATCAAATTAAGAAACTGTAATGATTCTCAAAACTGTAAAGATTAGGGTTTAACCCTATAAATACCAGTTTATGCAAGTAAAATAATAATTATAAAATAAGACAATAATTTACTTACGGCCGCATTATAAATCAACACTACAAGGCTGTCATAAGCCTGTATTTTACATATTGCATACACATATCGTAAATTAAAAATAAATGCAGTAATACAAACAAAAGCTACAGAAGAAGAAAGACAGTATATTATTATATTGTAGACTGTGGGCGAAAACACCCAGTGTTTTCCAAAAATTATACAGTAAGACAAGAAGTCGAAGTCGAGGTCTTAACCTCTTCGCAAACAGGCTTGCAGCCCAGTTTTCTTTTTTACAGCACTTAAAGCATAAAAGACAACTAATATTTACAACCTCGTCCTAAGCCGTAACGCCCTCACATCGCGTGAAGCGTTTTCATCTATTAATTCTTTTAACCAATAGTTTTAAGACCAAGATGAAGTAGTAAGGGTTTCAAGCTTCTTAAGCCAACCCTCAAAGGTTCCAACTGAAAACCATAAGGAGGGCAAGCCATGGTGTAACCAGGCTTACCAGGATTGCATCCTGCTGCCCCAGTCTTCTTACCAAAGGCCGCGCACTTGGAGTTTGTAAAACCTGTTTCACAAAGAAATAACCTTACATGAGAATGCTATAACCTGTTAAAGAAACTTAAAATTTAAAACAAACAGTAAGCAAGGTTTTAAGTTCATCATTCTTACCTGTTTCGTTGAGAAAGAACGATCATTGGCAGCAGCGTTCAACCATCACGCAAGGAGCCAACCTTACTGCAGGTAGGTAAAAGGAAGAATAACCCTCAACCTTGCAGAGAATGCTAATACCGTAAGTCCTAACAGCGAAACCATGGAGAAAGGCGTTTAAACTGGCAAGGGTTCGGTTCAGTATGGCAGAGAAAAGTATAATGGAGGAATGAAGGACGAAACATCAATATGCAATGTATGGAGCAAGCCACGACTAGGGAACGACATGGAGGATTCTTTACAAAGGAGAGGCCACGCAGAGGTGCACAGCACCGTTGAAGAGCGACAGACACCGAAGGAGGTGGAGACAATGAAGTTTAGGGTTAGTAACAGCTTTTTATCCACGCAGTGCATGGCTGTAGTATTGCCACGACAGCTGCTAAATTTATCAACACAGAGTGGGTTTTGTTACATAGACAACCAACATTTTCGAGGGAGGAATGATTTTCCAAATCATTCGTATGATCAAAGTTTATCCAAAGTCGTTCAGCGAGGTTCTTCAACCTACGTTGCATGCAAATGATGGTATTCATTATTCCCCACTCTAATATGTTAATCCTTTGAAATCATAAGTAAATTGCTTAACGACATCATAGTAATTATAAGCTGGATAAGTTGGAAAGTATTCGATTTGGAATCTTAACCATGTTAATATAACTTATATACTTTGGAGGGTAGTATAGTATGTTTTAGTTTATAAATAGAAACCTTGGCGCAAAAGCTATTATAAACTTTCCCCTTATATTATAAAGTGCCTTAAGTTCTTTAGTAAGTAAAAAGAATAATAGCATAAAGACCATAGATTATTAAATAGTGAAAACTATATAATCTTTGGGTCAAATTATTGTGTTGTCATTAGCCTTGGAAACCATTCCTTGTTTTGAAGTAATAACTTTTAAATCGGATAGTCTTATATTTAATTCCAAGCTCAAGGCTATGATAAATATAATAGAACTATTCATTGATTTCTAGCTTTTATAAGCTAAATTTCCTTTAATTGCTAGCATAGTTTAAAAGTTCATAAAGGAAGCATGATGGTAGAAAGCTAGGTTTAATTCCCTTTCTACTTATAATCTCTTAAATGATTTTTTTTTTACAAAGATTAAAATAGCATCTATAGTACAAGTTACTAAAGACAAGGAAGTAGTATTTACCATGTGGAGACTAGGTTTTTACTTAAAGTGATATCCTCATTAATAAGCAAGGACTTGGCAAAGATAGGCCAAACCCTTGCAGTAATACAGGAAGCCCTTATCAGTTTTCACTTGATTTGAAATGCTTGTTTACTTTTGGATTCTTATTATAGATTTTAGAACTCTGTTCCTTTACTCTGATTTTAAAGAGTTAATAAGATACTTTTGTATGAATACAACTGTAATAGAATAGAGAAGATGATTGATCAATAGGAACATAAATTACTTTTGCTAGAAAGAAACCAGTTTGAATATACCTTAACATAAGTGGAAATGATTTGTCTCTTACTTTCTTTCGAGTTGTTTCTCTTATGATGAACTTATAGTAAATACTCTAGAACTACAAAATGCAGCGCCACAACCTCTTACATGTACATCTGTAAGAAAAGTGAAAACCGTTGCGTTAGCTCGAAAGCTAAGTAAGCTCAGTTATGCATAACAGTTCACCTTATAGTCACAAGAGGAACAAAAGTCAGTAAGTTGAAAGACCTGTTCTATAACTAAACATTACCAACTGATGAATTCAATAACAAGCTGTTAACACATAACTAATTAATGTTAGTAATACTACTTTACGTTAATGTTTTTGTAAATTTAAAAATTTTAATTTTTTCAGAAAATTTGGGTTTTGAAAGTCATGCATTTTTAAAAAAAATATAAGCTGCGACATATAAAGAGAAATTTTTGCTGCAAGGGAATGTGAAAGTATATAGACAACCCATACATATGAAGAAATCATTCTGATATGTTCCTTTGAAAACTAGCATTGTCATGTGACATGAAAATATTGTTGTAAACGGTTGCAGAGCTTATTATTTTTTATGTTTGTACACCGCCATATAAATTGTATTGCTGCAAAATTGTCTTAGACTGATGTAAATACAGTGACAGATACATAGACTTTCATAGTGAATAGAGCTTGTCGAAGACATTGTTTATACTAGCTAGTGCATATGTAATTTTACAAGGACTGTATTGTAAAAAGTAGCAGAGACTTAGACCTGCTTCTTTCATATAGCTGAGATTGTTGACTGGTGTTGTTCAAAACCCTATATTTTGTGACAGTTCACAAACAATGGTATTTCCTTTGGCATATTGCTGAGCAGTTCTTCTAGTGCTAAAAATTTTCTTATGAACTTATTGACAGCATATTAAGATTGTAAATCACCTTGGCAGAGGCTGTAGACCTGCAAGGTTTTTGTTTTTCTATTATCTCATTCTCTTTTTCATATTAAGTTCATTATTGTAAATTACACTAGCTATTGCAAAAAATGCAATCTATAGCATCTATTGTTGGTGATGTCCTCACTGGCAAGGAAACATATCCAAAATGGTCTAGAAAGATCAAGAAATCAAGCGAGCCTGTTTAAGAATCCCTTTACTTTGTTCAGAAAACAAAGAATCGGTCCAAAGACCCTTCCAAGGGAGATTGCAGGAAGAGAGGACGAGGAAGAAGAAATTTCAAAGGCAGAGGGGGCAGAAACAACTCCAGCAAAAGATCAGATTTGTAGTGCAAGCGTTGTGGAAAGACTGGACACACATCAGATCAGTGTTGGGCTTCATGGGACTCCATCAAAGATGAGCATAACTAGAAGAAAGATGATAATAAAAATCAAGATGCTAGTAAATCTTCTGATTCTGCTCATTGTAATCTTGGAATTAATGAAATGACTTCACTTTCATCTTACAAATATTGTTGGCTGCTTGATACTGGTGCAACATCACACATGACATTTAGAAAAGACTGTTTTGAAGAACTTAATGAAACAATAGATGGCATAGTTTACTTTGCAAATAAGTTAAGTCTTAAACCAAAGGGAATGGGAACCATTCGACTGAAGATGCTTGGATTCCCTCATTTCTTGTTGAAGAATGTTCTTTATCTTCCAGAGTTGCAGAGAAGCCTGCTGTCCTTGGTGGAGATTCGATAGCGAGGCCATTCCATCCACATGTTTGATGGAATCGTAGAAATAAGAAAGTCCTCTGACAACCAAGTCATTATGAATGGATATGAATATGGGAAGCTGCTGAAGCTAAAGGGTTCATCTGCAAGAGTTCAGAACTATGCCTACCTCTCTCAGCATGGAGAAGGTAATTTGTCATCTAGTTCATTGTGGCATGCAAGATTTGGTCATCTAAATTATAACAGTATTCGTTTGTTGAGAAAGAATGGTGTATTTGGTTTGCCCACCATTCCCAAAGAGAAGAACAAATGTGATGCATGTATATTAGGGAAACATAGTAAGCTGCCATTCCATGAATCTAATTTCAGAGCAAGTAGGAAATTAGAATTAGTGCATTCTGATTTATGTGGCCCAATGCCAACTCCTTCTGCAAATGGGAATAAGTATTTTATGACATTTGTCGATGACTACTCAAGAATGTGCTGGATTTACTATTTAAAGACAAAATCAGAAGCATTTCAAACATTCAAAGACTTTCATGCATTGATAGAAAAACAAGCACAATAAAAAATTGGTACAATTCGTACTGATAATGGGAAAAAATACACTTCAAATGATTTTGAAGATTATCTTCGCCAACATGGAATTGCACATCAGACTACAGTTCCCTACAATCCTCAACAAAACGGTGTGGCAGAAAGAATGAATAGAACCATAATGAATATGGTTCGCTCAATGATGTTTTTCAAGAATGTAAAACTAATGTTTTGGGGTGATGCAGTAAAATGTGCATCCTATTTGAGAAATAGAAGTCCCTCAAATGCTCTTGATAACAAAACTCCACATGAAATGTGGTTTGGCCATCTCCCTTTAGTCAGGCATCTCAGAGTTTTTGGTTCCACCTATTATGCCTTGATTCCAAAGGAGCAAAGAAACAAGCTTGGTGCTCGAAGAAGAAAATGTATTTTCCTGGGGTACGAAGAATACTCCAAGGAATACCATTTGTATGATGAGGTAAACAAGAAATTTGTTATTTCCAAAGATGTCATTTTTATTGAGACTAATAAAAATGACCAGTCCATTGAGAGATAGCTTGATCATTTGGAAAGTTATCCTCATCCAAAGACATATTCTGAAAATGAATATGAAATTCCAAACCTTGAAGGGGGGATTCCTATTTTGGATCAACCTTTGGAATTTCCATATGAAGCACCAACTCCCCCGCATGAAGAAGTTCCTGCTACTTCACCTGATCAAGAGATTCAACTGGATGATGTGATTGACAGAATTGAAAGACTCTCAATCAATGATGAAGCACCACTAGCTAATCAACCAGGACCATCACGGAAGATTCCTAAATGGGCCACAAAGACACTTGAAAGTGTCCATCCA
>LPNX010187961.1:9450-20669 GCA_001517045.1 Pseudotsuga menziesii | reverse complement strand
AAGGAAGGAATTGACTATGAAGAAACATTCTCTCCTACAGAAAAATGGGCTACCATCCGTACCTTACTCTCTTTAGCTGCTCAGAAAGGGTGGAAAGTTCATCAGATCGATGTGAAGACTGCTTTCTTGAATGGAGACTTGAAAGAGAATGTCTTCATGTCTCAGCCAGAAGGCTTTGTTCTGAAAGGAAAAGAACAAAAGGTATGCAATCTTTTCAAATCCTTGTATGGCCTAAAACAAGCGCCTCGCGCATGGTATGAAAAGTTAACTGAGCATCTTTTGAAGTTAAATTTCAAACATTTTGATCTTGATGATGCAACACTGTTTATAAAGAAAGTTGGAAGATCTGTTGTGTATCTTGTGGTGTACGTAGATGATCTTTTGATGACAAGGAACAATGAGAGCTATATAGCATCCATAAAGAAAGATTTGAAAAATATCTTTGAAATGACAGATATGGGACATCTCCATTATTACTTAGGAATTGAAGTCACTCAACATCCTAAGTACATATTCCTATCTTAGAAAAAATATGTTGGAGAACTACTAAACAAATTTTGCATGACAGAATGCAACCCTATCTCTACTCCAATGGAACAAAAAATGAAGCTCACATCAAGTGAAGGAAAATAATTTGAGGATGCGACCAAGTATCGCCAACTTGTAGGAAGCCTTATCTACCTTACAACAACTAGACCAGATATTTCTTATGTTGTTGGCATACTTTCAAGGTTCATGCATAAACCTTGTGAAGGACACTGGTCAGCTGCAAAAAGAGTTCTAAGATACTTGAAGGGGACTCAAGACGTTGACTCAAGTACTCTAAAGTGGATGAATTCAAACTTATTGGGTACTCAAACTCAGATTTTGATGGCGATAAGGAGACAAGAGTATCAACTTCTGGATACACTATGAGTCTTGGATCAACAGTTGTCTCATGGAGATCACGCAAACAATCAGTTCCGGCAGATTCAACAACAGAAGCATAATATGTGGCTGCAGTTGAAGCAACGAAAGAAATAGTATGGCTCAGGAAGATACTTGAAGATTTGCAAGAAAAACAAGAGAACTCCACTCCATTATTGGTCAACAATACTTCTGTAATCAAGCTGGCTAAGAATCCTAGATTCCATGATCGAACCAAACACATCAACACAAAGTATCATTTGATTTGACATCATGTAGAGGCCAAGACAGTCCATCTTCGACATTGTTCCACAAATGATCAAGTTGCAGACATCTTCACCAAAGCGCTTGGACGAGAAAAGTTTGAAAGATTCAGAAACATGCTCGGACTTACTAACACCCCTTCGGATTAAGGGGGGGATTGTTGGAATATAATCTGTTGGGATTATACAACATGTAAATAGAGTAAATATATTCAGAATATGAATAGTCATGTAGGAATATGAATAGGCTGGTCGAAATCTCAACCACAACCTGAAATGTATAAATGTATGCATTAGCAATGGAATAATATTGAATCAGGAGTTATACCTATCAATTGTGAAAGTGATGAACATTAATGGTTTTATGGAAGGATATAATGGAATAAGGTGATAAATAGTGTATGAAATGATGAATAAAATGTGGTCTTTTTTAGGCTCAACATACCCCCCAACTTGACTGTTTGCATGTCCTCATGCAACTATGCATTGATTCCTTTAAAACTTTTGGCTTGTAGCTGTGGCTTTACATGATGATGGTATGTAATAGTAAATCATTCCATGATTTTGAAATGCATGAGAGGCAGCGATTTTTTCTTTTTCTCTTTTTTATTTATATATATTTTTGTGATTGGTTCTTGTGTGACAACCATAACAAATGTTGGTTCTTGTGTGAACAACATTTGCTTGTTTTATTTGTATTTTTGTTGCAATACATAATATTTTTAAAAGTATACATGCATTAGAAATGATGAACCATCAATGTATAGTAAAAATCATTTTCTTCATATTATGAATCATGCCAATATATATAGCATAGTTTGGGATAGACATGTTGATTAACGGTAAATGAGATGATGAATGTGTGAAATGATAATGAATAGTCCGTGCCCTTACTCCCCCCCTCCCCAACTTAAGATGTATTGGGTTTATGAAAAGTGAGAAAGGGAATGTAGTGAGGGAATTTTCCAAATTCACTCATTTTTTAGCATTTAAGGAATTGTATGGTTAAATATTAGAAAACAACATACCTCCACTTACCCAAAAAGCTGATGAACTATACAAGAAGAATGTGGCTGATACTACTGCTGGATGTGAAGGACCTGAATTGTTGCTTGGTTGGATGAAGTAGAAGATGAGAGCTAAAAGTAGAACTGTGGTACTCTCATATGGTTGAAGTACGTTATTGTAAAACTGCCGATGTCGATCATGAAAAAATATATAGTCTTCACCTGCTACAAAACCCGATGGTACAATTATTACCATGCGAATAAATGTGTCAATGTTGAACATGGAAAGAAATCATTGGATTATCGACCATTAATGAATGTCATTAACCAATGCGAGGCAATATCACCATTGATGTCAATGAGTGCCAAGGTACTTAAGTACATCGTGGAAAGTGAAAATAAATGAGCTGAAGTCGAGCCACTTGCAAGATCTAACGATAAAGGGATATTGATGTATTCCCATGATTGTCAGTGAGAGAGCTTACCATTAAGGCATGTAAGCCTCAAGGTATTGAAAATGAACTCTATTCTCTATCCCAGATAAGGTACCGAGGTTGATGGGGCAATACTTGTTGAAAGGTGGGCCTTAAGGAATCCCTCGTCAGTCAACACAAGTTATACATAATGAGTGGTAGAACTATAGATGAAAAATATTACGGTCAAACAGTTTTTATGGTAGGGATAACAAAGAAGTATAGTCATGGAAAGGAAGCTGAATGGTTTTATTCAGAAGGTAAAAGATAAACTGAAAATGAAGAAAATGTGTGCGCCTTAGAAAGGTGGACATGCAGGAAATCATGATGTATAAGGCAGTAAAAAGTATACTCTAACATGGATAATGGATAAACTTGGAAGCAAAAATGGTAAGTAGTCATGCCATGGTGAAATTGGTTTCTGAAAGGCTTCTTTGTGGGAGCAAATGTCATGACATACATAGTGGAAACTCAACTTATTCAAACTTTCAATGAAACATTTTTCTGAAAATTTTCTGCGATTCTGGAAGTGCCATTCGTTTGTCTTTGAATCTGCAAAAGAGGTTAGCATTTTCCTACAACAAACTTGTGAGAATATTGAAAATATAGGAAAATATGTACTTAACAAACCAAATCGAAGAGAATAAAATGCTTTTATACTTGAAAGTGGCAATGCATGTTAAGCAACCCTTCTTGTCAAAACCTATTCTTGAGTAACTTGCAAAAACAAGTTAGTGTAATAATCATAAAATTTAAGAAGGTTCTAGGTTCATTTATAATTTATAATTTTATGGTTTTATTTATTACGTAATGTTTTTATTTATTTATATGTGTTTAATTTTTAATTTAATTTAACTTGTTATTTTTGTAATGTTGTCATAACCATTTTAAAATTAAAAGCATTTTTGTATATATATATTTTGTTTGATTTATTTACAAAAACAAATTTGTATGTGTTTTTTTTTATCTTTTATATGTATAGATATAAATATGCGTCTTTATGTAATGATTGCACAATAGGGAGAGAGGGTAGACCCTTTCAGTGGTCGACCCCTATGTCATAAGTTTCAGGTTCGACAACTTTTATGTTCGTAACCTCCCCCACATTGAAGATGTGTGAGGTTCCACTATGCAAAAAACAAAAAAATCAAGAAGGCTTGGCTGCGATAGCAACTAAGCCTTCTATTTGAAAGACGCATATTAATTTTATTATTTTTATGTTTTACCTAAAATTTATTTTGAGTCATTTTTTGTATATTTTAATTATTTATTGTTATATAAATATTACCCTAAAATTATCTGTGAGATGTAGAACAGTTGGTGGCAGGGTATGGTTAAGACGCCCCCTAAGCTGGAAGGTCGCCCGTTCTAATCTCGTTGGATACCAAAAAATCCAACCATGTTAAGGGTGCGATCCGTGGGTGATTTTGATGACTTAGATGCCCCTGGTTCGTGGTTACTTAGCTAATGGCAACCCTACTAGTCAAGTGGGTTCCACCACTTTGCCAACCAAAAAAATATTACCCTAAAATTAAATTATGCTAATCATGTAAAAATGGGATAATGTATTAAAATGGATTTATTTATTTTATTTTTAGTTTTTAGTTTTGATAAGTTTTATATATATATATTTGTTAATTTTTAAATTGTTATAAAAACAAATGTTTTGACTTATTTATTTACAAAATCTTTTTATTATTGTTTTTTAATTTAAATTTCATTTATTTAAAAAACCCAAATAACATATTTATTATTATTATTATTACTTTTATGTATTTTATAATTTTTAAATTGTATTAATAAATATTTTTATTATTATTATTTAATTATGTTTTTATTATTATAATTATTGGTTAATATTTTCATGGTTTTATTTTATAAAGTTCATAACCAAATACTATATGATTATGCTTTTTATATTTTATATATGAGTTTTATGAAACTCAAAAATTCAGCACACTACCAAAAGAAACATTAATAAAAATAAAATAAAATAAATATCAACCTTTGTCATATGTCCATACATGTATATATTGGTTATAAATAATAGTTCTTTTATGGTTATGGTTATAAATATATTAGTAAAATCTCTATTCACATATTTAAAAGATATGGTAGGTCTAATCTGTATTTGTAAAGAAAAGAAGAATAAATACAATGGTCATATAATGTTACCACCCTGCCATATTTTTTGTATTATATTGGTTATATCAGTACTATCATATGAAGTGGTAAGCTTTAGATGAGTTAAAAGTCATTAATAAATCATAATAATTTCCACGCTACTCATTTATGTTAATATTTTGTTTTTGTTTTTAAATCACTGCAAAACAGTAAATGGCTATTAATAAAATTTTATTCGTATTAATTATTTCAAACATAGCTTTGGATGGAAGAAGCATGACGTTAATGAATATATTTATTCTCTTCAAAGTAATATTATTTTATATAATTTGGTAGAGAACTTTATTATGTCGTTAGGCGTTTTTCTCCGAAGAAGTTCGGAACACCACTGTAGCTTTTCGTCGTCTATGCACCGAATCCTGCTCCTCTGTGTGTCTTGTTGACGATCCGGTGGTCCTCCACATGTGGTATTCTCGATCCGCTGGTCCTCCACGTGTTTTAAGGTTCATGGGCTTTGCCGTGACTGTTGATTTTGTAAGAACCACCCATTTCGCCTGCGAGTTTCAACAGAGAAGATACATTAATTTTCCATGGGAAATGCCATCAGATTTCTGTGTGGGGATTGTTGTAATCCCCAAGCTTCAGAAGAACTGTTGACTGGACCAGGCGTTTTCCCCCCGGGGTCAGGTTTCTGGGCCACAGTTACCTATTCGTCGTCTCTCTATTGCCACTTATACCCTATCATTCTCCTGAAAATCCACCATGGGCTTGTCCATTTTGTTGACGGTTCATCCTCACTACCAGGTTCGCGGTTCTACTGCCCTCCATCCTCGTTGTGGCGAGTCCATTGGTTCTATGCTTTTGTCATGGCAGTGGAGATAGACGCCCCTTTACTGCACTTGTGTCATGGAAGTGGAGATAGACGCCCCTTTACTGCACTTGTGTCATGTCAATGGAGATAAGTTTTACAATACCCAACACCTTTCATTTAAAATTTTTTATGAATGTTGGAAGAGTTTTCTCACGATTCGAATTTTGGCAAATCCAACAAATGGTTCTTCAATTGGTTAAGTAAATCGAGATCCAAATCGAGATACTGCAGTTTCTGTGATTGGTTCAGTAGTTTGTCCAATAGCATATGCAAGAGCTGATATTAATATGTTCTTTGGTGCTAAAAAAGGTTTTCATGGGTTACGAAATGTCTAAAGAATATTCTTTCCTTGGGTGTCTAACCATTGTAGATATCGCAGGCAGATGTTCACACTACGTTGCATAGCGGGCATGGTGGATCGATAGAGATAGCAAGGAACTTGATGGAATCATGGAAGTAATTATTGATAATATACTTATATTCACCTATGAATTTGGATTTTACAATCACTGCTAGGGTTTATAGAAAAAAATATTTTCCCCAGATCACCATATCAAGCATTTCTTATGTGGTTCCATCTCAAAAGGGTAAGAACCCTCTGCTAATCCATTAATCCATTAAGTGTAGCCCCACCCATATTACTTTGATTTCCCCATCTGTAGAATCTATAACAAAGAAAAGAGAGCAAAGGTGGATGAGTAGCAAAAACCAAAGGAATTTTGTAAAACCAAGACAAGAATAATGTTTGAGGGAGAAATTTCTCAATGAGGCCATAACAACGTAAGAGTTTGTTAATATTATATATCATACAGCTGACAGAAAGAAAATTAATATTATCTTAGAATTACTGAGCTCTTATTGTTTTGAATCCCTTTTTAAGCCTTTACTAGCTTAAAGGGCCTAGCTTTCAGATCCTCCTTAGATGTGGGTTTTTCCTAGATTTCTTATTCATAACTTGTTTTGCAATCGTTTTCCATACATTCAGTTTATATCTCACTGTAAATATGGCACTGGAAACATTTTAAATGCAATTATATATCTCTATGACTGTTTGTAATGCAACTTATCCATGATCTATATGCATCTTCTGCTCTGAAATTACTCCCAATGCATTTTGGTTACATTTCATATGGTTATCTTGCACTGGAACTATTTTTCCTATGTTCCATGTGCTATCTTTCTGGAACTGATCTTATGGAGTTTTTATGTGACTTTGTCTCTACTGCATAAGTTTACCCTATGACTATCATTAAAGCATTCAGAGATTCCAAGAATTCCGGCCGCCATGGCTCGCATCCTAGCCATAGTTCTGAGTACTTTGTTGGCGTCGGCCATTGCTACATCTGCTATTAGCTTATATTAGCTTATTCTGTTTATCTAAGTTGCTTTGTTTTTGTATCTCAATAAAATTTTCAAAGATTTAAACTTTAACATTTCCAAAATATTGTATCAAACAGGTCAATCCTCACAATCATCAGCTAAAGCTATGTGATTTTGGAAGTGCAAAAGCTCTGGTGAGTTGTTTGTGAAGTATCACTAGTAGATTCCTGAACTGTTTTGGATTATTCGATGGTAGTGTTCAATGTGCCGTGGAATTTGTAACTATTAGAAACTTAAATTTTGTTCAAAGAACTTGGGATGCTAAGATTTGAGGTATTTGTGATATGTCTCTATTTAATGTAGAACTTCATTACTCTGTATATAGATGCTATACTAATATGCTTATTCTCTTCTTATCAGGTAAAAGGTGAGCCAAACATATCGTACATTTGCTCCCGTTACTATAGAGCCCTTGAGCTTATATTTGGTGCCACTGAGTATACTTCTGCTATTGATATCTAGTCCATGGGTTGTGTATTGGTTGAGCTGCTTCTTGGTCAGGTAAGTGGATTGTTTCCAATTTGAGAATAAAGGCTTTCTTTCTAGAGGAGGCAGCAATACTGAGTTTTTAGTTTGCAGCCTTCTCTAGGACACCATACTTACATGTTATGATCTGTAATTTTGTCCAGCCGTTATTTCCTGGTGAGACTACAATAGATCAGTTAGGGGAGATTGTCGAGGTAAGAAAATGTTACTATCGTGGGTTAATATTAGACTTCGCTACATGATAGGAAATTGGAGAATATTGAGGTTTATAATATTGTATAATTTTTTGGTCTACGTGTGTTTATGGCTGTAGATCCTTGGAACTCCAACATGAGAGGAAGTCAAATGTATGAATCCAAATTATAACGAGTTTGGGTTTCCACAAATTAAGTCTCACCCTTGGCACAAGGTTCATATACTTATTTTCATTTTCATTTACTATTTGATAACTTCTCCTTTCGCAGTAACTTTAAAAATTAACAGACTTGTTTTCTCATATTTTTCACAAGCGCACACCTCCAGAAGCTGTAGATCTAGTTTCTAGACTTCTTCAGTACTCGCCAAACCTTCATTGCACTGCTGTAAGTAATTAAATGAATAACATGGATTTAAGTTTTTCTTTTATACCAGTCTTTCACATGATTCCTTTTTCCATGTTTTTTGATTGAGACATGGCAATGCAATTACTCTGCTGCAGTTTGAATCTTGTGTACATCCTTTCTTTGATGAGCTTCGAGATCCCAATGCTCGCTTGCCCAATGGGCGCCCTCTACCCCTGCTTTTCAACTTCAAACAACAGGGTAAGACTATAACGTTGTTGTTGTTTTTTTCCCTGATGTTAGTTTTTCTGTGATTGTCTCATAAATAGTATTCTCTTTTATTAAATTATGCTAGAACTTTCTCGCAGAAATTAAGGGAGATACTCCTGAGCTTCTTCAGAAGCTGATTCCTGAGCATGCAAGAAAGCAATGTTCGCATCTCAACCCTTATTTGGATAATTTGGCATGAGTGGATGGCTGCATGCCATTTTCTGGTTTTACTAACAGTGCTTTCTTGTTTGGAATATAAAAGATAAGGAATCTATATACTTGGGGAAATTTTCGGCCCCTCTGATGAGCATTTTGCCAAGTTTGCACCAAAATACTGTAGCATGTTGATCATTCTCACTATGCAGAAATCCTGCGAGCATGTTTCTGTATGATATCAAGTAAGGTATTCTCTAGGCACACAGTTTTGTGATTTTCTTGCTCTTCACAGGCTCCCATCGGGATCAAATTTCATCACCAGCTATTACTACTCAGTCCAGGAGGGTGGGCCAAAAGGTCTTCTAATCATTAGTGTGAAAGCTACAGACAGTCTGACATCGATATGTAAATTACTATTATCAAACTCTTTGGAAATCTGGGATTTTATTTTTTATGCACTTGGAAAAAATACAAAGGCTCAACAGTAAGGTTGCTTTGTGTAAGTTAAGTAATTTGGTTAAACTGCTAATAATCATGCTTCATGAGATCACTTTTGAACAGTCCAAGTACTGTCCTAAGTCAGGAATACAAGGCCCAATTCAGTTTTACGTCAACATCCATGCTTGAATAAATAGGATGTTGCAGTAACTTATGTAAGACCAATTGTTTTGAATAGTGGTGTTGGTCATGATATTCTCGTGCTACTCTATCTTAATGTATTACATGAATCCTGTCAGATATGGTCACTGATAAGATCTAGGACCTGGAGTCAAATCTCTTTAAGGTCTTGGGAACCAATCCCAAGTCTCTACAGTTTGTAGAGTTTGCCCTCAGGTCTCTGCCCGCTATTATTGATTCAAATGGTTTTGATGGATAAATCGGATTCATGGCCACCTTGTCAATCAGTTAAAATGGCATCCAGTTAGATTTTAATGTTTTTTCTTTCAATCTTGTGTAGGTATGGGAAGAGGTACAATTCATATCGTGAGCTTGTGCACAGATTCAATGCTTTCATGAATACCCAACACCTTTCATTTAAAATTTTTGATGAATGTTGGAAGATTTTTCTCATGATTCAAATTTTGGCAAATCCAACAAATGGTTCTTCAATTGGTTAAGTAAAGCGAGATCTAGATCGAGATACTACAATTTTTGTGATTGGTTTAGTAGTTTTTCCAGTAGCATATTCAAGAGCTGATATTAATATGTTCTTTGGTGCTAAAAAAATGTTTTCATGGGTTACGAAATGTCTAAAGAATATGCTTTCCTTGGGCGTCTAACCATTGCAGATATCGCAGGCAGATGTTCACACTACGTTGCACAGCGGGCATGGTGGATCGATAGAGATAGCAAGGAACTTGATGGAATCATGGAAGTAATTATTGATAATAAACTTATATTCACCTATGAATTTGGATTTTACAATCACTGCTAGGGTTTATAGAAAAAAATGTTTTCCCCAGATCACCGTATCAAGCATTTCTTATGTGGTTCCATCTCAAAAGGGTAATAACCCTCTGCTAATGCATTAATCCATTAAGTGTAGCCCCACCCATATTACTTTGAGTTCCCCATTTGTAGAATCTGTAACAAATAAAAAAGAGCAAAGGTGGACGAGTAGCAGAAACCAAATGAATTTTGTAAAACCAAGACAAGAATAATGTTTGAGGGAGAAATTTCTCAATGAGGCCATAACAGCGTAAGAGTTTGTTAATATTATATATCATACAGCTGACAGAAAGAAATTTAATATTATCTTAGAATTACTGAGCTCTTATTGTTTTGAAACCTTTTTTAAGCCTTTACTAGCTTAAAGGGCCTAGCTTTTAGATCCTCCATAGATGTGGGTTTTTCCTAGATTTCTTATTCATAACTTGTTTTGCAATCGTTTTCCATACATTCAGTTTATATCTCACTGCAAATCTAGCACTGGAAACATTTTAAATGCAATTATATATCTCTGTGACTATTTGTAATGCAACTTATCCATGATCTATATGCATCTTCTGCTCTGAAATTACTCCCAATGCATTTTGGTTACATTTCATATGGTTATCTTGCATTGGAACTATTTTTCCTATGTTCCATGTGCTATCTTTCTGGAACTGATCTTATGGATTTTGTCTGTGACTTTGTCTCTGTTGCATAAGTTTACCCTATGACTATCATTAAAGCATTCATAGGTTCCAATAATTTCGGTCGCCATGGCTCTCATCCTAGCCATAGTTCTGAGTACTTTGTTGGCATCGGCCATTGCTGCATCTGCTATTAGCTTATATTAGCTTATTCTGTTTATCTAAGTTGCTTTGTTTTTGTATCTCAATAAAATTTTCAAAGATTTAAACTTTAACATTTCCAAAATATTGTATCAAACAGGTCAATCCTCACAATCATCAGCTAAAGCTATGTGATTTTGGAAGTGCAAAAGCTCTGGTGAGTTGTTTGTGAAGTATAACTAGTAGATTCCTGAACTATTTTGGATTATTCGATGGTAGTGTTCAATGTGCCGTGGAATTTGTAACTATTAGAAACTTAAATTTTGTTCAAAGAACTTGGGATGCTAAGATTTGAGGTATTTGTGATATGTCTCTATTTAATGTAGAACTTCATTACTCTATATATAGATGTTATACTAATATGCTTATTCTCTTCTTATCAGGTAAAAGGTGAGCCAAACATATCGTACATTTGCTCCCGTTACTATAGAGCCCCTAAGCTTATATTTGGTGCCATTGAGTATACTT
>LPNX010187948.1:29143-54946 GCA_001517045.1 Pseudotsuga menziesii | reverse complement strand
TTTTTGTAATTAATGTATATTTGTGAATAGTGCAAATTTGTAATACATTTAACATGTTAATATTTGATTAACTTTTAATTGTAATTTAAGTTAATGGAATAGATTTATTTTATAAGTTAATTTAATTATATTACTAATTTATTAGTAAGCAGACTAACTAGTTAATTTGTACATTCATTAACTAGTTTAATTTGTACATTTGTAGGTATTTATTAGATTTAATTAACCAAAGTAATAGCTTTAGTTTTTAGACTTAGTTTAGTTAGACTTTGAGGCTAACAGAGCCTTTAAACCTGTTGGGAACGACTATCCCAAACAGCTTGGAGCCTGTTCTAAGGATCCCGGTCTGGGTCGTTTTCCCCGTTGCGGGCTTAGTCGAATACGCCCGTCAACAAGAATATATATCTTTACTTTTCAAGCTGGAAGACATTCTCCCATAGGTCCCATCTATGTCTTGATGGGTGTGTCCCACGAGCAAGAACCCAACCTCAATAGAGATGAAGACACCAAGTGTAGTGAGAAGTGATAGAAACATGAAAAGATAACGATTTTTATTATCACTTGCTGCATTATCCAATTGTAACAATAAATGTGGAGGAAGAGGTTTAAAATCGATATATTGATTTTCTAATCTTCCATGAGATAAAAATTCATCCTTCTACACTCTACATTTTGAGTAAATAGAGGTGTCAAGTAATGCATTTGAAAGTGGGTTTCTTGAACTTCCACTCTCATAAAGAAGATCACCATACATATCAAGATGTGGGTCTTCAAGGTCCCTTAAGCACTTAGCAAGTGATGTAATCGTAAATTGTGATCCCATATGTACAAATGGTAGGGAGAAATGACCAAAACCTCCTATCTTATGCCCATGTGTTAGCATACCTGTCAATGACAAACCCAAGTTTATTCCTACAATAGATTTTGATTTGACGCGTAGCCTTGGAATTGAAGTCTTTGTTTCATCCATTTTATCATGGATAATACTCAAATACTCCTTTGGAAACCTCTCTGACATGATTCTGTGGGCATAGTAGCAATGTCTTCCGCACATAATGATCTTGTTATGTTTGTTCAATCTAGCGCATGCCGTTTCTTCCAACTCTTTTGTAGTTGCTGACTTCATTTGTGCTTTCAACACAATACATTAACTACATTTACTGAAGTTGGTGTTCTTTGAGAATGCCACGTCTCAAAAATGAGTGTTCCAAATCTTGCTCATTGTTGGTTGTGATATTAATGGACAATTGAGCTTTTCCAAACCCACATTGATCTCTTTTAGCAAAGAGCTTTGTGTGTAAGTCGAAGGCAACAATATTAGAGGAGAAGAAGTTCCATCTGCTTTGACTTGACGTGTTTGGTTTGGTGAAAAATCTGAATTGTCCATTACAATTTTATGCAGTATTTCTATGGCCGCCACAATATGTGCACGTGCTTTACATGTATTGGTGTTACCATGAATGGATTCCATATGTCCTTGTTCAAAATTATGTTGGTAGCTATAGAAGGTGCTTTGAGGAATCTTATGTATCTTGTACCATGCTTTCTTACAAATAACATTACCATCAAATCTCATGTCCTTTACTTTTCTAATAATAGGAGGTAGGCCATGGCCATGGCTCTTTGACATGATAGTGTTTGAGACAAGTGAATTCAATACAAATTCCCTGATACCATTTTTGTATTTGCATTCCATATCCCTTCTAGCATTTGCAATGGCATTCCTATCCACACGTTGAAGACAATCTTGTTTACAACATTCATCTGCAGCCAAAAGTCGGACTTCTTTCTCTTTATCTATCTTGGTTTGACATTTTGCAACTTTTTCTCTTGTCATAGCTCGTTTAATCTTTTTATATGGCCTCGATGCATTAAGAACATTGACATCTTGATCTTTTTGATTATAAAGATCCCCATCCCATTGGTATAAAGGACTTGTATCCTCTATAACATCCCATATCAGCATTTCCATGGGTGGCTCTTTGTACTTTGTCTTGACCCTTAACATCTCACCTATGTTGTCCACCAATTTATGTATTGGCCATCTAACCAATCCATGTATAGAATTATCCCCAATCTTGCATCTTTCACAAAACCCGTGTATCTCTTCCACAAAAACACCAAAGTTATCTTCACCTAGTGTTTCACCCACAACCATGTCATCCGCATGGACATTAACTATCATTCCTTTGGCAATGCACATAATTGTTCCTGTGCATCCATGTGTAAGAGAAACCCTTGTACATGTGAATGGAGCCCTATCTTGTGGAATATTTATGGGTTGATATTCACAATGAGGCTTCAAATCTATTTCTGGCCAAATCTCATAAGATTCTATTGCACCCCCTAGTGTTTCCTCAAATCCAGTTGGATGTGGTAAAGGAGCATCATTTTTTAACACCTTCTCAGTTCTAACCACTATGCATCCTTTCTTTACAATCTTTCCATGAACCTTATTCCCAAGCTTTGTATTGAATATGGAGCCCTCACCCACCTTCACTCCATGTTGTAAAATATCTACTTTGTCTCCAATAGAAAATGTTGAACAAACGTTTGCACCTGTACACCAAACATAACAAACTTAGTATTTTCTCAAAAAAACATTCAATAAACTATGAATAATTCTTAACACATGCTTTGGTATTTGATTTACCTATGGTGTGCCTCAAATCTGTAGTCCTCCATGGATGTGTGTCCCCTTCATCAACATATTCAACAATCAAACGTGGTTGAGTGAAATCAATTATCAAAACCATAACATAACCTGCAACAACCCTTCCTCCACCATAATAAGTTCCAACTTCTGTAGATTCAACCTTTCCTAGCCCAATAACTTGACCATTAACCAGGAGGTCAACATAGTCCCTTTTGTGAAAATTATACTTTCCATTTTCGCTCCTACAAATTTTGTAACACACAATTGAATTATAATTTGTAGTTAAGGTTAAACCATGTAAAGTGTGCTCTTATATTTTAGGCAAAACACAATCTACAAAAAAAATAATGTACTTGTAATAGCTAAAAAGGTATGGCATCATTTTGTTCTGCAAATTAAACATTGTTCCCCACCATTTAGTCCCCACCACCAAAAGGGACTTTACATATAAATTATGATGGAGCTACAAAGCGTAATCAAAACAAGATTGGTTATCAATGTATATAATCTTAATACAAACACAAAACTATTCTTAGAAAAACTTGTAAAAATGTCTAAAAATTTTCCATAGTATTGAAGGTAGTTATTAAGTAGGTTGGAATCCAACCATGATCGATCATGCAAGTTTGTATAATCATGGAACTTGTAATAGTATTGAAGGTATTTATTAAGTAGGTTGGAATCCAACCATGATCGATCATGCAAGTTTGTATAATCATGGAACTTGTAATAGTATTGAAGGTATTTATTAAGTAGGTTGGAATCCAACCATGATTGATCATGCAAGTTTTTATAATCATGGCTCACTGAGATTTATTTTTTGTATCAATTGTTCAAAGTAAATTCAAATATCCTTGATTGGAGTCATCCCTATTTTAAGTACTCCCGAAAATAGTTATTTGGTGTCATCTAAACCTATATTGTAGATTAGTGAAGAATAACATCTATATGGAACTAGAGTAATACAAAATCCCAAGCAATGCTACTTGATGCCACTATTAGTATACTAATACATAGTAGAAGTTTTTCGAATTATAAGCGACTCCTAGCTTAGCGACTACTAATACATAGCGACTACTGGCTTTCCTTCTAGCATAAGCACACATGCTTATGCTAGAAGAAAATCTAGAACTCATTAGCTTTCAAGAAGAAAAACCCTGGGCATGGTGATTGGTGGTTGCTAGGTTATACCTTGGTCTTGTGCCATGTACTCTATTTTGAAATAAGCACATGGCACAAAATCAAGGAAAGCTAGTGACTCCTAGCTTTCGTTCTAGCCTAAGCATTTCCTTGTAGCATTAGCACACATATTTATGCTAGAATGAAAGCTAGTAGTTTCTAGCTTTCTAATAGAGAAACCCTAGGCATGGTGATTGGTGGTTGCTAGCTTATACCTTGAGGTTATGCCATGTGCTCTATTTTGAAAGAAACACATGGCACAAGATCAAAAAAATCTAGCAACTGCTAGCTTTCTTTCTAACATAAGCATTTCCTTCTAGCATAAGCACACATGCTTATGCTAGAAGGAAAGTTATCAATCGCTAGCTTTCCAATAGAAAAACCCTATCCATGGTGATTGGTGGTTGCTAACTTATACCGTAATCTTGTGCCATGTCCTCTATTTTGAAATAAGCACATGGCACAAGATCAAGGAAAGCTAGCGACTACTCGGTTTCCTTCTAACATAAGCATTTCCTTCTAGCATAAGCACACATGCTTATGCTAGAAGGAAAGCTAGTAGTCGCTAGCTTTCCAATAGAAAAACCTTGGGCATGGTGATTGTTGGTTGCTAGCTTATACCTAGAGCTTGTGTCATGTACTCTATTTTGAAATCAACACATGGCACAGGATCAAGGAAAGCTACTGACTACTATCTTTCCTTTTAGAATAAGCATTTCCTTATAGCATAAGCACACATGCTTATGTTATTGGAAAGCTAGAAATCGCTAGCTTTCCAATAAAAAAACCCTGGGCATGGTGATTGGTGGTTGATAGGTTATACGTCGATCTTGTGCCATGTGCTCTATTTTGAAAGAAGAACAAGGAACAAGATCAAGTAAAGCTAGCATAAGCATTTTCTTCTGGCATAACCACACATTCTTATGCTAGAAGGAAAGTTATCAGTCGCTAGCTTTCCAATAGAAAAACCCTAGCCATGGTGATTGGTGGTTGCTAGCTTATACCTTGAGCTTGTGCCATGTGCTCTATTTTGAAAGAAGCACATGGCACAAGATAAAGGAAAGCTAGCGAATGCCAGCTTTCTTTCTAGCATAAGCATTTCCTTCTATCATAAGCATAAGTACACATGTTCTTATGCTAGAAGGAAAGATAACAATTGCTAGCTTTCTAATAGAAAAACTCTAGCCATGAAGGAAAGCTAGCAGTCGTTAGCTTTCCAATTGATAACACTGTCCATGGTGATTGGTGGTTGCTAGCTTATACCTTCAGCTTGCGCCATGTGCTCTATTTTGAAATAAACACATGGCACAAGATCAAGGAAAGCTAGAGACTGCTAGCATTCCTCCTAGCATAAGCATTTCCTTCTACGATAATAACACATACTTATGCTAGAAGGAAAGCTAGTAGTCGCTAGCTTTCCAATAGAAAAATCATGTCCATGGTGATTGGTGGTTGCTAGATTATACTTTGAGCTTGTGTCATGTGCTCTATTTTGAAATAAGATCATGGCAACAGATCAAAGAATGCTAGCGACTGCTAGCTTTCCTTGTAGCATAAGAATTTCCTTCTATCATAAACACACATGCTTATGCAAGAAGGAAAGCTAACAGTCGCTAGCTTTCCAATACAAAAACCTTGTCCATGGTGATTGGTGGTTGTTAGCTTACACCTTGAGCTTGTGCCATGTACTCTATTTTTAACGAATGCTACCTTTCCTTCTAGCAAATGCATTTCCTTTTAGCATGACACACATGCTTATGTTAGAAAGAAAGCTAGCAGTCGCTAGCTTTCCAATAAAAAAACCCTGGGCATGGTGACTGGTGGTTGCTAGCTTATACTTTGAACTTGTATCATGTACTCTATTTTCAAATAAGCACATGGCACAAGATCAAGGAAAGCTAGCAATTGCTAGATTTCCTTCTAGCATAAGCATTTCCTTCTAGGATAATAACACATACTTATGCTAGAAAGAAAGCTAGCAGTCGCTAGCTTTCCAATAGAAAAATCGTGTCCATGGTGATTGGTGGTTGCTAGCTTATACCTTGAGCTTGTGCCATGTGATCTATTTTGAAATAAACACATGAAAAAAGATCAAGGAAAGCAAGCGACTGCTAGCTTTACTTGTAGCATAAGAATTTTTCTTCTAGCAACTGCACACATGCTTATGCTACAAGGAAAGCTAACAGTCGCTAGCTTTCCAATAGAAAAATAATAAGAATCTCTTTAAGTTCACATTTCCTAAAGATACATAATACCCTATCCCATAGAGACCATCATTTAACTTGTTAGATGAATAACTTTTGGACATGTCAACATGAGAGAATATGTGTTTATAGATGACAAGCTTTAAAAACTCAGCGTCTTCTTCCACATTCACCTCATAATAAAACTTCCCATTACATAGAATAAGCACACATGCTTATGTTATTGGAAAGATAGCAAAAGCTAGCTTTCCAATAAAAAAACGCTGGGCATGGTGATTGGTGGTTGATAGGTTATACGTTGATCTTGTGCCATGTGATCTATTTTGAAAGAAGAACACGGAACAAGATAAAGGAAAGCTAGCATAAGGATTTCCTTCTGGCATAACCACACATTCTTATGCTAGAAGGAAAGTTATCAGTCGCTAGCTTTCCAGTAGAAAAACCCTAGCCATGGTGATTGGTGGTTGCTAGCTTATACATTGAGCTTGTGCCATGTGCTCTATTTTGAAAGAAGCACATGGCACAAGATAAAGGAAAGCTAGCGACTGCTAGATTTCTTTCTAGAATAAGCACACATGTGCTTATGCTAGAAGGAAAGATAACAATTGCTAGCTTTCTAATAGAAAAACTCTAGCCATGAAGGAAAGCTAGTAGTCGTTAGCTTTCCAATTGATAACACTGTCCATGGTGATTGGTGGTTTCTAGCTTATACCTTCAGCTTGCGCCATGTGCTCTATTTTGAAATAAACACATGGCACAAGATCAACGAAAGTTAGCGACTGCTAGATTTCCTCCTAGCATAAGCATTTCCTTCTAGGATAATAACACATACTTATGCTAGAAGGAAAGCTAGTAGTCGCTAGCTTTCCAATAGAAAAATCTTGTCCATGGTGATTGGTGGTTGCTAGATTATACTTTGAGCTTGTGCCATGTGCTCTATTTTGAAATAAGAACATGGTAACATATCAAAGAACGCTAGCGACTGCTAGCTTTCCTTGTAGCATAAGAATTTCCTTCTATCATAAACACACATGCTTATGCAAGAGGGAAAGCTAACAGTCGCTAACTTTCCAATACAAAAACCCTGTCCATGGTGATTAGTGGTTGTTGTACTCTATTTTTAATGAATGCTACCTTTCCTTCTAGCAAATGCATTTCCTTTTAGCATGACACAGATGCTTATGTTAGAAGGAAAGCTAGCAGTCGCTAGCTTTCCAATAGAAAAACCCTGGGCATGGTGATTGGTGGTTGCTAGCTTATACTTTGAACTTGTATCATGTACTCTATTTTCAAATAAGCACATGGCACAAGTTCAAGGAAAGCTAGCCACTGCTAGCTTTCCTTCTAGGATAAGCATTTCCTTCTAGGATAATAACACATACTTATGCTAGAAAGAAAGCTAGCAGTCGCTAACTTTCCAATAGAAAAAGCTTGTCCATGGTGATTGGTGGTTGCTATCTTATACCTTGCGCTTGTGCCATGTGCTCTATTTTGAAATGAACACATGACAAAAGATCAAGGAAAGCCAACGACATCCAGCTTTACTTATAGCATAAGAATTTTTCTTCTAGCGACTGCACACATGCTTATGCTACAAGGAAAGCTACCAGTCGCTAGCTTTCCAATAGAAAAATAATAAAAATCTCTTTAAGTTCACATTTCCTAAAGATTCATAATAGCCTATCCCATAGAGACCATCATTTAACTTGTTAGATGAATAAATTTTGGACATGTCAACATGAGAGAATAAGCGTTTATAAATGACAAGCTTTAAAAACTTAACGTCTTCTTCCACATTCACCTCATAAATTTACATAGAATAAGCACACATGCTTATGTTATTGGAAAGCTAGCAATCGCTAGCTTTCCAATAAAAAAACCCTGAGCATGGTGATTGGTGCTTGATAGGTTATACGTTGATCTTGTGCCATGTGCTCCATTTTGAAAGAAGAACACGGAACAAGATCAAGGAAAGCTAGCATAAGCATTTCCTTCTGGCATAACCACACATTCTTATGCTATAAGGAAATTTATCAGTCGCTAGCTTTCCAATAGAAAAACCCTAGCCATGGTGATTGGTGGTTGCTAGCTTATACCTTGAGCTTGTGCCATGTGCTCTATTTTGAAAGAAGCACATGGCACAAGATAAAGGAAAGCTAGCGACTGCTAGCTTTCTTTCTAGCATAAGCATTTCCTTCTAGCATAAGCAAACATGTGCTTATGCTAGAAGGAAAGATAATAATTGCTAGCTTTCTAATAGAAAAACTCTAGCCATGAAGGAAAGCTAGCAGTCGTTAGCTTTCCAATTGATAACACTGTCCATGGTGATTGGTGGTTGCTAGCTTATACCTTCAGCTTGCGCCATGTGCTCTATTTTGAAATAAACGCATGGCACAAGATCAAGGAATGCTAGCGACTGCTAGCTTTCCTCCTAGCATAAGCATTACCTTCTAGGATAATAACACATACTTATGCTAGAACGAAAGCTAGCAGTCGCTAGCTTTTCAATACAAAAACCCTGTCCATGGTGATTGGTGGTTGTTAGCTTATACCTTGAGCTTGTGCCATGTACTCTATTTTTAACGAATGCTACCTTTCCTTCTAGCAAATGCATTTCCTTTTAGCATGACACACATGCTTATGTTAGAAGGAAAGCTAGCAGTCGCTATCTTTCCAATAGAAAAACCCTGGGCATGGTGATTGGTGGTTGCTAGCTTATACTTTGAACTTGTATCATGTACTCTATTTTAAAATAAGCACATAGGACAAGATCAAGGAAAGCTAGCGACTGCTAGCTTTCCTTCTAGCATAAGCATTTCCTTCTAGGATAATAACACATACTTATGCTAGAAAGAAAGCTAGCAGTCGCTAGCTTTCCAATAGAAAAATATTGTCCATGGTGATTGGTGGTTGCTAGCTTTTACCTTGAGCTTGTGCCATGTGCTCTATTTTGAAATAAACACATGACAAAAGATCAAGGAAAGCCAGCGACTGCTAGCTTTACTTGTAGCATAATAATTTTTCTTCTAGCGATTGCACACATGCTTATGCTACAAGGAAAGCTAGCAGTTGCTAGCTTTCCAATACAAAAATAATAAGAATCTCTTTAATTTCACATTTCCTAAAGATTCATAATAGCATATCCCATAGAGACCATCATTTAACTCGTTAGAGGAATAACTTTTGGACATGTCAACATGAGAGAATAAGTGTTTATAAATGACAAGCTTTAAAAACTCAGCGTCTTCTTCCACATTCACCTTAGAATAAAACTTCCCATTACATAGAATAAGCACACATGCTTATGTTATTAGAAAGCTAGCGATTCCTAGCTTTCCAATAAAAAAACCCTGGGCATGGTGATTGGTGGTTGATAGGTTATACGTTGATCTTGTGCCATCTACTCTATTTTGAAAGAATAACATGGAACAAAATAAAGGAAAGCTAGCATAAGAATTTCCTTCTGGCATAACCACACATTCTTATGCTAGAAGGAAAGTTGTCAGTCGATAGCTTTCCAATAGAAAAACCCTAGCCATGGTGATTGGTGGCTGCTAGCTTATACCTTGAGCTTGTGCCATGTGCTCTAATTTGAAAGAAGCACATGGCATAAGATAAAGGAAAGCTAGCGACTGCTAGCTTTCTTTCTAGCATAAGAATTTCCTTCTAGCATAAGCACACATGTGCTTATGCTAGAAGGAAACATAACAATCGCTAGCTTTCTAATAGAAAAACTCTAGCCATGAAGGAAAGCTAGCAGTCGTTAGCTTTCCAATTGATAACACTGTCCATGGTGATTAGTGGTTGCTAGCTTATACCTTCAGCTTGCGCCATGTGCTCTATTTTGAAATAAACATATGGCATAAGATCAAGGAAAGCTAGCAGTGGAGCATTTCCTTCTAGGATAATAAAACATACTTATGCTAGAAGGAAAGCTAGCAGTCGCTAGCTTTCCAATAGAAAAATATTGTCCATGGTGATTGGTGGTTGCTAGATTATACTTTGAGCTTGTGCCATGTGCTCTATTTTGAAATAAGAACATGGCAACAGATCAAAGAAAGATAGCGACTGCTAGCTTGCCTTGTAGCATAAGAATTTGCTTCTATCATAAACACACATGCTTATGCAAGAAGGAAAGCTAACAGTCGCTAGCTTTCCAATACAAAAACCCTGTCCATGGTGATTGTTGGTTGTTAGCTTATACCTTGAGCTTGTGCCATGTACTCTATTTTTAACGAAGGCTACCTTTCCTTCTAGCAAATGAATTTCCTTTTAGCATGACACACATGCTTATGTTAGAAGAAAAGCTAGCAATCGATAGCTTTCCAATAGAAAAACCTTGGGCATGGTGATTGGTGGTTGCTAGCTTATACTTTGAACTTGTATCATGTACTCTATTTTCAAATAAGCACATGGCACAAGATCAAGGAAAGCTAGCGACTGCTAGCTCTCCTTTTAGCATTAGCATTTCCTTCTAGGATAATAAGACATATTTATGCTAAAAAGAAAGCTAGCAGTCGCTAGCTTTCCAGTAGAAAAATCTTGTCCATGGTGATTGGTGGTTGCTAGCTTATACCTTGAGCTTGTGCCATGTGCTCTATTTTGAAATAAACACATGACAAAAGATCAAGGAAAGCCAGCGACTGCTAGGTTTACTTGTAGCATAAGAATTTTTCTTCTAGCAACTGCACACATGCTTATGCTACAAGGAAAGCTAGCAGTCGCTATCTTTCCAATAGAAAAATAATAAGAATCTCTTTAATTCACATTTCCTAAAGACTCATAATAGCCTATCCCATAGAGACCATCATTTAACTTGTTAGATGAATAAATTTTGGATATGTCAACATGAGAGAATAAGTGTTTATAAATGACAAACTTTAAAAACTCAGCGTCTTCTTCCACATTCACCTCATAATAAAACTTTCCATTACTTAGAATAAGTACACATGCTTATTTTATTGGAAAGCTAGCAATCGCTAGCTTTCCAATAAAAAAACCCTAGGCATGGTGATTGGTGGTTGATAGGTTATACGTTGATCTTGTGCCATGTGCTCTATTTTGAAAGAAGAACATGGAACAAGATCAAGGAAAGCTAGCATAAGCATTTCCTTCTGGCATAACCACACATTCTTATGCTAGAAGGAAAGTTATCAGTCGCTAGCTTTCCAATAGAAAAACCCTAGCCATGGTTATTGGTGGTTGCTAGCTTATACCTTGAGCTTGTGCCATGTGCTCTATTTTGAAAGAAGCACATGTCACAAGATAAGGGAAAGCTAGCGAATGCTAGATTTCTTTGTAGCATAAGCATTTCCTTCTAGAATAAGCACACATGTGCTTATGCTAGAAGGAAAGATAACAATTGCTAGATTTCTAATAGAAAAACTCTAGCCATGAAGGAAAGCTAGCAGTCGTTAGCTTTCCAATTGATAACACTGTCCATGGTGATTGGTGATTGCTAGCTTATATCTACAGCTTGCGCCATGTGCTCTATTTTGAAATAAACACATGGCACAAGATCAACAAAAGCTAACGACTGCTAGCTTTCCTCCTAGCATAAGCATTTCCTTCTAGGATAATAACACATACTTATGCTAGAAGGAAAGCTAGCAGTCGCTAGCTTTCCAATAGAAAAATCATGTCCATGGTGATTGGTGGTTACTAGATTATACTTTGAGCTTGTGCCATGTGATCTATTTTGAAATAAGAACATGGCAACAGATCAAAGAAAGCTAGCGACTGCTATCTTTCCTTGTAGCATAAGAATTTCCTTCTATCATAAACACACATGCTTATGCAAGAAGGAAAGCTAACAGTCGCTAGCTTTGCAATACAAAAACCCTGTCCATGGTGATTGGTGGTTGTTAGCTTATACCTTGATCTTGTGCCATGTACTCTATTTTTAACGAATGCTACCTTTCCTGCTAGCAAATGCATTTCCTTTTAGCATGACACACATGCTTATGTTAGAAGGAAAGCTAGCAGTCGCTAGCTTTCCAATAGAAAAACCCTGGGCATGGTGATTGGTGGTTGCTAGCTTATACTTTGAACTTGTATCATGTACTCTATTTTCAAATAAGCACATAGCACAAGATCAAGGAAAGCTAGAGACTGCTAGCTTTCCTTCTAGCATAAGCATTTCCTTCTAGGATAATAACACATACTTATGCTAGAAAGAAAGCTAGTAGTCGCTAGCTTTCCAATAGAAAAATCTTGTCGATGGTGATTGGTGGCTGCTAGCTTATACCTTGAGCTTGTGCCATGTGCTCTATTTTGAAATAAACACATGACAAAAGATCAAGGAAAGCCAGTGACTGCTAGCTTTACTTGTAGCATGAGAATTTTTCTTCTAGCGACTGCACACATGCTTATGCTACAAGGAAAGCTAGCAGTCGCTAGCTTTCCAATAGAAAAATAATAAGAATCTCTTTAAGTTCACATTTCATAAAGATTCATAATAGCATATCCCATAGAGACCATCATTTAACTTGTTAGATGAATAACTTTTGGACATGTCAACATGAGAGAATAAGTGTTTATAAATGACAAGCTTTAAAAACTCAGCGTCTTCTTCGACATTCACCTCATAATAAAACTTCCCATTACATAGAATGCCAATCTTTTCTCTTGTTACATGAGAATTATGTCCAAACACAATGTATAGTTCAATGCGCTTTGTGTCAGTGATTATTTTAGCACCCATCTGCATTTCATAGTTCAATACATCTTCCATCCTCTCAAATTCCTGGTGTATTTTCTCTATATCTAAAAAAATTGAATTTCTCTTTTATGATGGTCTACCTCTATACCAAGCCGGTAGATGTTGCAAGTTTGTTGAATTGTAGCAACAAGGGAATGCAAATTGTAATTATTCTTTCCACAGAACCTCTTCAAGAGACAACTTGAAGTTTTTATGATATCATCTTTACATCTTACCATGGATTTGGCATTAATGTTATTTTCCCAGCACCATTTCTTCCTTCTGAATTTTCATTTATCCTCGCACTTCTTGTAAAATGAGTGAAGAGTAAAAAGGTCTCCATCGAGATGGAAGAAACAAAGTTTTAAACAATCAGACTCTGATTTTTCTACCTCTGTACCAACCTTAAAAAATATCCTTCTTGCAATTTCCATCAAAGCTCCAAGTACAAGGCCCTCCTTACATAAACCCTGATAAAAATTGTCCAAAGTAATCGTTCCTAATCGAGGTTGGATAACCAACTTCACAAGTTTCAAACATAATTCATTTAATTTCAGAACTTCCTGGCCACAAATCATTACACCTAACTGCACTAAATATTTATCAGCCATACTAATTGTCTCTTGGCTTGAATATTGAAAAAAATCCAAAGATTCAAGATCCTGAATGGGAGACAAGAAGGACATAAGATATTGAATAAGTGTACTTCTTTTCGAGTATGGGATTCGTTGGTCTGTATTCAAAGCCACGTTCAACTACATATCTTTCAAATCACCAGAAGAAGCCTATGGAATATTTAAAGTGCCCAAAATTTGCTTCATTTTTTCTTCAATTAACCAATCCCATTGAAACTTCAAGTCCATCGAGTAAGAGTCACAAATTCGCTTCTTGTTGCGCACTGTCACCATCAATACTTCACCTACGCAGCTTGAGACCTTCAAAATATTATCTTTACAAATGTCGAATTCTAAAGAACCTAAACCAATGAGAAATTCCTTTATCCTACTGTTGGCCCAGGTGCTTAAATTTATTTCGTCCCAAGTTCCTGCACGATTCCAGACTGATCCCAAAGGCGCTGATTGTTGTTGTTGATTTGATAAATCCTCCACCGAGAGTTTGCAGGGAGTGAAAAGTTGTGTCGCTTCGGTTGTGGTCATTACTAAACCTTGTTTTCCATAATTATTCATTTTTACATTGTAATGAGGAAAATACCTTGCAATGCCTAGAGTACCATCCATTGCTTGAGTCCACGTTGAATTCAAATATAGATTCTCATAACACTCTACTTCAACATGTCCATATAATATTTTACTAGAGCAAACCGTTATGTTTTAGGTGCTAAATCACAGGATATTTCTGGGGGTGTGGCTGGAATTTTGGCTTCTACCTTCACTCTTTCTCGACCACATGGATCCTCTACAAGATGCTTTGAAGCAGTGGCCGTGATGTTTTACACCTTCTCATCATAAAACATGAACCATTGGTCACCTCTCTTCATTATAGAAATGTAATTCCCATCATTAACCGTGCATCCCACATGCACCACAACATCAAATGAAGAATACAAAAAATCATCTGCTTCTCCATCTCCACAATTGTTAATTAGCAGTATGTACTCCATGGGGAATGCAACATGATAGAACAACTTCTTGAATCCCTCCATTTCACCTTCATGTACTGTGTACTTGAAACCTTTTAGCTGGCGAGTGAGAACTTGAGGTGCAGATTTGACCTTCAACTTCTTCTTGGCATCTTGCAAATGGCAACAATTGTCACACCAGCACTTTCTTTTCCCACTCAGTTTCTCCACGGCGCTGAAAGAACTGATATAGCTCAACAAATAATAATGTTGTTGTACCTCCACACTTAGATACTCGTCTCTACATGTTACCCTCTCACAATAGGAACATTGAGTTTCAGTTGTGAAAATGCTCCAATTATCTAACCAATAGTAACATGTTCCACTGAAAGATCAGGATATCATTAGTTTTGGCTGGGTAGAATACTAGAGTTATCAGAAAACGGAAAACTGTACAAATTGCGTAAACAATGGTTTCCTTATTATGACCATGATTGCAGCAAAAATATAAGTGATCAATCGGGAACCAGTCAACTTCAGGTTCAACACTTCTGGGGTCTTTTCGCCATATCAGGGTTGGTATCAGCGATTGTGCTATTGTTTTACACGGTGCAAAGGAAATGGAATAGTTCTAGAGTGGTCTCACCAACTCCTCCACCTAAATGCTCATTTGGCCCAACTCCTCCCCCTGAATATTCATTCGGCTATGGCGAAGGAGGCTTTATTCCCGGAGAAGACTATGGCAAAAGGTTAGATACGATGAAGAAAATTAAATGCTCATCTGGCCCAACTCCTCCCTCTGAATATCCATCCAGCTATGACGTAGGAGGGGCTTTAATCATGGAGAAGACTATGGTGGAAGCTTGGAACTGATGAAAGAAATTCAATGTTCGTCTGGCCCAACCCCTCCCCCTGAAGACTCATCTGGCTATGGAAGAGGAGGATTTACTCCTGAAGTAGACTATGGCGAAATCTTGGAACCAGGGGTTAAATTTGACAAGCCCACCTATCCAACATGTAATTCGTATAATGACATTTGCAGAGGAGGCTTTACTCCCGGAGAAGACTATGGCGAAAGCTTGGAACCAGGGGTTAAATTTGACAAACACCCCTATCCAAGATGTAATTCCTATAATGACATTTGATAGACATTTCTTATTTATTTTTGCCAACATGTAATTCCTATAATGACGTTAAAGAGAGACAGTACAAAGAAGCGGCCTATCCATAAAATAATGATAGTTGTTCTGAGTTGTCATTGTTATGTATGGATATTGATCAGCGTATTGTTTTGATGATCCATTTAGATGAAGTTGTAAAAACAATAGTTTGATATATGGGCCACGGAACTTGTGAGAAGTGCCCTGGTAAAACAAGACTATTTAACTTGAGACTGGACTTTGAAAGTAGATGGCATGCTTGTCTGACTCCAGTAAATATTGTTCCCTACAAACTTGAAAATTTGCTATAATTTAAGATTCCCATCCATGTAACCTAATGGAAAAAGTGTTCAACCTGTTCCGGTAAAGAGTAAGGACACCATTCCGAGAATTTGAAGAGGGGCCCGGTGAGCACATTTTAACATGACCAAATGCTTGTAGGAAACTTTTTTCTTAGAAAACTTCAGGAACTTCAATTGACATTGCCCAAAAATATCTTCAATCCATTGGTTACAATGAGAGATAATATATTGATGTCTTTTGGTGAAGGGACCACCATAAGAGAATATGCAAATGAATCAGGTTTTGCTATTTATTTTTCATTCCTATAGAAGAATCTTGTTGTATAGTAAAAACTGTTGTATGAGTTCCTTTCGTTCCCATTGTTGACAAATTAATTAGATACATCTAAAAATAAAAACATGATTTTTCTCAAAAATTATCTTCGAGAGCTGTCAGTTATTCCACTCCTTTGTTTGGGTGAAAAGCACTGGGAATTAGGGTCACTTTCTAAAAGTAAGCAAATGTTAGTTAGGTAAGGTTAAAATTGAGATAAATTGTGGGTTGGGGCTGATGAACACCTATAAACCACAACTTAAGCTGCACAAACTACTCGTTATACATGTACTATTTATCACATGTAAACTGAGATATTTTTAATGGACCCTTCCTTGTTAACCTCAAATTGTAAAATATAAAATACCTATAAATGTAATAAGAAATCACCTCACCAATTAAGTCCCAATGGATTTATATCTATGAACAAATAGCTAGGCATGGAAGGCCCACTAGATTGGCCTTTAATCGATATGAGGATGTAAGGTCTGTTTATAAAAATAGACCAACTTTTTCCAAGACCACAAGAAATAGATCGAAATTCTGAGAGTAGATTACTTATGGAATTTTCAATTTTCCATGCATAGCCTATAACAAAGTGCCATAAGAATCGAACTTAGTATACTAACTATAGGTTGAGAGAGATCTGCATTACTTATGCTACATTATCATTACCTAGAGCTTGAAAATGTATATGATATTAAAACAGGGAAAGAAGCCAAAGTCCACACTCGAGAGAAAAATTTTAAAAACACTTGAAAGAAAAACAGGCATAAAAGTTCTACTCTAATAAAATAATTTATTCATGGAAATAAATGATTTAACATAGAGAAATTATATGTGAAATTTTTTCATTCCATCCTATCCTCAATGAAAAGGTAGAAAAAATATTAGACATTTATTTCTCAATATTTTAAACTGCTCTAAACATTGCTCTAGATCCCCCATTGACTTCACAATCCTATTGCATGATCCTTCACTAGCAAAAATATATACACATTTATTTCTCAAAATTTTAAACTGCTTTAAGCATTGCTCTAGATTCCCATTGACTTCACAATCCTGTCTCATGATGCTTCACTAGTTTCAGCTCCAAAACAATTCCAGTGTTTCTTTCCAGAGAGAGGAGAGAATTGGACAATGTTGTGGTTAGAATACTCTAATAACTTATGGAGCAGTCTGAAAGGATAACAAAATTTGTAGAGTTATAGTAGAAAATAATTGCATCTTATTGGTTTGGTATGTGTACAGTTTTGTATTGGAAAATTTAACATGGAGTTGTCAAAGTATATGAGAAATAAACTTCTGCATAAAAAAAATCTAACCTATTTAAGAATCCTAACAATCACACATCAAAATCTAACTTTTCTCAAGAAGAAGTAAAAAATTAAAAAACCTAATTCTCGAAACATTCCGAAATTTCAAATAGAAAAGTTTATAAAAATAATCAGTATAACATAATTTAAATATGGATTTTTTCATCTGCAACAATTATATTTAATATTTATTATCATCTGTAACTGATACACATCAAATTAATGCTTATTGTGCTTAATTTAAATGATTTTCTAACAAACCAAAAAAGGTATTATAGTCTTTCAATGGTTCGGCCAATTTCAAAAGCCCAACTAAAACTTCCATTATGAAAATCAAAGTTGAAGATTGCAAGATTTGGTTATACCCCTAAATTTAGAGCCATAGGATAGTGATAAGGAGAAGGTGTGTCCTTGGACAGTTTTGGTTATATGCCTATTTTTTATAATTAACAGTCAAAAAGCTGTCAATTCAAGTTCAAAGCCCTAACAAGGTCAGAAAGTAAAAAAAGAGCATGGATAAGATCATACACAGACATGCTCTAATGAAATAGAAGGCTCTAATGAAATAGAAGGGAATGATTGACTTTGTCAGCAATGGTTTTACTGTTTAGATCATTCCTTGGAATGCTTTGTGCGTGCCTAAAAAGGATAATAGTGTTAGTCTCAGCGACAGTTTTGTCCCTTCAAGAAATAATACATGGCAAGGAATCCAAACAAGTGTTCCTTAGCTTCTAGCTTATATGCTACTGGATCCACTGATGGATCTATAGAAAGGACTGGGTCTAGATCTGGATATGTTTACTTATAGGTATGCTACTAGTACCGGTGGAACTGCTGCTACTACTAGCTATGGATAACGAAGGTATGGATCCGCTCGTGCTTCTGTCTGTGCTACTAGGAAAGCTACAGGGTCTTGGTCTCCACCAACATCACATGCATCTGCATCTCGATCTGAATATAGAACAGAATCCACTTCAGGCTCTGCATATGAGTGATTTATGGGTCCACTGCCTCTGGATCTGGCCATGGATCCGCTATCGGTCTTATAACCTTCAAACTTCAGACTAGTTTCAAATGGCATTTATCGCTTTTCCAATATGTGGTCATGACGGGAATATCTTCCTTTTCACCTCACAATTCCCAGAATTGTTGTATGACCAAACAAATCATGAGGAGATATGATTGATGGAGGACTTTTAAGTTTTGTCAGGTCAGTCATATGAATTCTTTCATATTGGTTTTGACTACATGACAAGGGATTAACTGGGAAAATGGGAAGAGCAATCAATATCAGTACCAGCGAATCTCCCTCCTCCTGCTCAAGTTGCGGTGAAACATAGATGTTTTCCCGAGACCATGCTATTATACATACAATCCCTTACCTCCGAAATTCTGTCACTTCCGTTACTCAATAATACATTATGGTTTTGGAGCAAAAGTGATAAACACACCACAGACAGCCAGTCTTCCATTGGTTAAAATTATAGATCAGCAGAGACAGAGGCTCTACAATATAGAGGATCTATCACACACAACACTGATGGCACGTCGCTAGATAGTCATAAAAATATATCACACACAGACAGGCTTAAAAAAAGGATGCTGTCAAGAAGATGATAAACTAAAATTACACCACGCTACAGAAATGGAAAAACCAAAGTAAGCATACATGCATGTTAAAACGAACAAAACTCATATTCGCTCAGAAATTTGAATCGTAGGGCCAATCAAAACTTTTATCTCTAATTCACAGCCATAAAAATCTTATATTTTGTTGAAAATGTAAATCTTAATAGACAATCATACCTGTATCTTTATTTCATTGCAGAGACAGATATTTTTCTGAAAAACTCACAAAATGTTGCTTACTTTATTTCTTTCTACCGAGAGTGATTAACAGACATACAGACAAGCCAGCTGATACATTCCCTCATTGAAATCCACACATGAGACCTACTTCCCCAATTTGAATGAAAAAAACGACTTTGAAATCCTGAATTTGTGCAGCGTCCGAGGATCGAACCTTCTACGCCCCCGAGATGCTTCCTAGAATATTTTGTTAATTTCTAATACCTAATTTTAGTCGGGATATCAGCAATTTTTGTGTGTCTCATGACAGGAAATCCATCTAAATATGAAAGGAATAGGGGCCTGACGGGCATAATGTAAAGATCCACAGTTCCAGCTAAGGGAGATATACTCATTGAATATATGCCTTCTGTTGTTGTTATTGGCTTCAGATTCTCTCTTCGCCCTCTGTCGAGCAAATATGGAGTTGGGTGAAGAGGGTGAATATGGAGTTGAGTGAAGTGGGGTAGATTCAATCTCCATTTTGAAATTGTTTGCACTTAATTGGTAACCACACATAATCCTCCTCCCAAATCGGCGTTTCTACAAATGCATTTTCTTAATTTTAAATTTTAAAACAAAGATAAATTGTCGTTTATTTTTAATGGTATTTTTTTTATCTTAAATTATTTGTGATTAATATCAATCAAGCGCGTCCAAAACTTGTAATCCCGTATAACTCTTTCCTGTAGGTGTCAACATTTAAGTTTAATCATTTAAGTAATATAAATTAAGAAATTTAAGTTTAATAAAATATATGTAATAGTTACTAAATTTGTTAGCAAATTTTTTTTATAGGTTAGAATTTGAATTTAGATTTTTTTTTGTTTTTTATAATAAAATTTTTATTTTTATTTTTATTTTTAAGGTTATTGGTAAGCTAGACACCAATTTAGTGTATGTTACTCTTTTGTTTATGGGACAAAGGACCCTCTTTGTGCACCAATTTAACTGTTTAAGTCTAGAAAGGTGTACATACGTGAATTCCTTTCGGGTTAGAACTTATGATGTCTTAAGAGGAAACACATGTTCTTAATCGTTAAGCCCACTCAAGCTATATAAATTTAAAATTATGTAAAAATATTAAGGTATGGTTTTATCAAACTTGGAGTTAGAATCATGGTAGAACTTAATTCATATTTGAAATTTTTGTCACAAGTTTTATTAGATTTGTTAAAAGATTAACTTGTTTTGTAACTCATTCACACAAACTATGAATATGCTACTTCATATTTTTCATTTTTATTATCAACGTGGCTTGATTGTTAATACAATTCATTGCCCATGGAATCCAATTTATATTTGTTGTATATTCTATGATTTCCATAACCACATTTAGGTGGCCATGGATTTCTTTTTAAATTCCCCACCATATTTTCCTAGTGACCCATGTTTGCTTTGTCATGACTGTATTTTGTCTTTATCAACCTTGGCCATCTCGTCATTATGAAGTAGAGTAGTTAAAACTAGTAAGGGTGGTTTAATATTGGTATGATGATGAAGCTCATTGATGAGCTTTGGGCACAAATGTAGCCTTGTTTTTATCATTTCAATACCAAAGCAAGATTCATGACTAAGGTATCGATTGGATGTTTGAAAATGGTGATGAGTATGACAAGTGGTCATATAATCGGTTGAGTGGGTGACAACTAATCCATCGTTATCCAAAGGAGAAGTTGAAGCTGGGTCTAAAATAACACTTTTAAGTTTGGCATAGGTAACTTACGATGTCACTTAGACTAGTTAATCACCTCGCCCATCCTTTCCTATAAGAATAGAATACCAACAAACATAAGGTGCTCTTAATGTTCATATGGAATCCCTTAATATGAAATTTAAGAATAGGAGGAATGAGCATTATGATATATGAGACATAGAAGAGTATCAATGTGAGAACAAAATCTCAATCTTGGAATATGGCATTTTGGTAGCAAGACTTCCAACTATTATAGATATAGGTAATAAAGGTTGAATATAATTAGTGTTGGGTGCATGGGTGAAGCTATGCTTGATCTCCTACGAAGTTATATGGTCCAATCCACGACATGGTAATGACATAGTTTATAGCATAGGTCAAAGGTTTGCAGTTGCAGATTGGACCTAATGATATGATCATCAAGGCATTGACCCAGTGGAACAATGGCATCGTACGCTCTATGAGTTTTATATGTACACCCCCTTAATAAAAAGGTTCCAGTATTCTATTGCACTCAACAATATGTATTTGCAAATGCAAGAAGGCCACAAGATATGCCACTAAAATCATTAGCAATGTTAGTATTGGAATTTGAATGGATGTTGTTACATTAGTTAGTAGCTTCATTTTTTTGGGATCACCCATATGTTGGAAAAATAGCTCTGGATGAGGATTTAATGGTAGGAAAACATAGAGTTCATATCCAAAACATGATCACAATGTTGTTGTAATTATATGGAATAATGGATGACAGTAGACATGTGGAGTTATCATGTGGGTTACTTAGTTACACTATGGTTCACCATGGTCAACCATGGTTGGAAAGGTCAAACATGACCATGCTCTGAGTCATGGTCAACCATGATAAAGAATGATCATGTTAACCTTTGTTGACCATGGTCATGTAAACCATTGTTAACCATGTTGAACCATGACAGTTGAGCACGGTTCATCATGATTTGTGCGAGCTCACCATCATAATATGTGACTGGTCTTAAGAGGGTGCACAAAATTTGCTTCATACTTTGTGCAAGCTCTTGTCACATGATGTTGCAAATAAGATTGGACGCACAAAACGTATGATATACCATATTATGATATAACCCATGTAACATTTCACCATTTTTCACCGCTTTTCATATGCCATTTCCGATATGTTACCCTTATGTATAAAGCTGTTGCAACATGACGAGCCACAATTTTTTTGGTTAACACACACCGTATATATATATATATATATATATATATATGATATATAATATATATTCATGGAACATGCAACATTAGCATTTCATTTCGTTGTGCTCCGTTCATCAACATTCATGAATGAGGTTGGAACCATATGTTAAGTCTAGTTTTGGTAAAAGGACTATCAAGCCTCTTTCAACGGTGGTAAAATCTAGCCTCAGAATATGCAGCAAGAAACAATCTATGGCATAGCATTCTCTATGCATGAACCATCTAAAACAGCCATTGAACCATTACTCTTTATCTTGGATCGATATACTTTAAAGACGAATAATCCTCCAGATCAGCTAACCTACGAAAAAGAATCCTTCTATGATGGCCTAGGTAGTGATAACCATCCCTAGTGTCTTAAACCTTGAAATAGCCATGGTATATTCCTCACATAACAAAACTTCTTTATGAAACTATTGTGTGGTAGGCTTAGTTGTCATTCATGGCACATCAATGTTGTAGATAAATTTTATTGCCTAAGACCATATATCTAAATTCTATACCATGAATTGGTTCTTTAGAATCACCTGTAGGTTTCTAAACTTTGAGCCATGATATATTATTCAAATGTAAAATAGTTGTTATGTAGGGATTTTCAAGTGGGCTTGGGCTTTGAGCATGCCGTTCAAGGACACTAGGTCAATCTTGGTCCGGGAGAAAAAAACCAAATGGAGCAACGAAAGTGTGTGTCGTCGGCTCCTGCAAGTGTGTATGGGAAATGCTGATGTGGGTAGACCACCAACACTTCCTCGGTCTAGGTTTTTGCAGAGTTGACCCACTAATGCCAAATTTGCATTGAGGTGCACTCGGAAAAAAACTAGTTTAAGAAATGATTGTACAACGGAGTCATTGGGCCACAAGGACATGAGAGAGAGGGCCCCCTAGGGGTAATGGCATGCCAGGAGACCAATGGATTCTACGGTTCCTCAATATGACCTCCGTTTGGCGAGATATGTCAAGCCCTAGGTCGCATGAAAATGTCGTTCAAGGACACTAGGTCAATCTTGGTCCGGGAGCAAAAAACCAAACGGACCAACGAAAGTGCGTGCCTTCAGATCCTACAAGTGTGCATGGGAAATGATGACGTGGGTATACCACCAACACTTTCTCGGTCTAGGGTTTTACAGAGTTGACCCACCAATGCCAGATTTGCATTGAGGTGCACTGGGCAAAAAACTAGTTTAGGAAATGACTGTACAATGGAGTCATTGGGACACAAGTACACAAGGGAGAGGGCCCCCTAGGGGTAATGGCATTCCAAGAGACCAACGGATTCGACGGTTCATCGATCCGACCTCTGGTTGCTGAGATATGTCAAGCCCTAGGTCGCATGAAAATGCCATTCAAGGACACTAGGTCAATCTTGGTCCAGGAGCAAAAAACCAAACGGAGCAACGAAAGTGTGTGCCGTCAGCTCCTGCAAGTGTGCATGGGAAATGACAATGTGGGTATACCACCAACACTTGCTCGGTCTAGGGTTTTGCAGAGTTGACCCACCAATGCCAGATTTGCATTGAGGTGCACTGGGCAAAAAACTAGTTTAGGAAATGACTATACAACGGAGTCATTGGGACACAAGGACATGAGAGAGAGGGCCCCCTAGGGGTAATGGCATGCCAGGAGACCAACGGATTCAACGGTTCATCGATCCGACCTCCGTTTTCCGAGATATGTCAAGCCCTAGGTTGCATGAAAATGTCGTTCAAGGACACTAGGTCAATCTTGGTCCGGGAGCAAAAAACCAAACGGAGCAATGAAAGTGCGTGCCGTCGGCTCCTACAAGTGTGCATGGGCAATGCTGACGTGGGTATACCACCAACACTTGCTCGGTCTAGGGTTTTGTAGAGTTGACCCACCAATGCCAGATTTGCATTGAGGTGCACTAGGCAAAAAACTAGTTTAGGAAATGACTGTACAACGGAGTCATTGGGCCACGAGGACACGAGAGAGAGGCCCCCTTAGGGGTAATGGCATGCCAGGAGACCAACGGATTTGACGGTTCATCGATCTGACATCCGGTTTCCGAGATATGTCAAGCCCTAGGTCGCATAAAAATGTCGTTCAAGGACACTAGGTCAATCTTGGTCCGGGAGCAAAAAACCAAACGGAGCAACGAAAGTGCATGCCGTCGGCTCTTGCAAATGTGTATGGGAAATGCCGATGTGGGTAGACCACCAGAACTTGCTCGGTATAGGGTTTTGCATAGTTGACCCACCAATGCCAGATTTGCATTGAGGTGCACTGGGCAAAAAACTAGTTTAGGAAATGACTGTATGTTTTATGGCCAAGCTCATCTAGCACCATTTAGGTTTTATGGCAAAGCTCATCTAGCACTAGCTCTCCTCTCACCCATTCCAAACCTTTATTTTGACTTATGATGTTGATTTAATTATTCCAATCATCTTCCACACCACTTGCGAGTTCAATTTTAACAAAATTTGTCATAAAGAAGTTCATTGTCAACATAACCATGTAGGTTTTCTTGCCGAGATCCCTTAGACATCTTCTAGCTTCTACATATCCTAACTATAAAAAAATCTTAGCAGTAAAATCATAATTTAAATGTTTTCTCCACATTGCCCACAAATTTCCGAATTTCAACAGCTAGAATGAACTTTAGAACAGGCGCGGTTGATGGCCTACCTTCCTCCACATGCACAAACTCTTTAGAGTTTGGCGATGCTTGAAATCTTCATGTCATGACAGTTGTTGAACAATGTGTCAATCCCTAATACCCCTGTGAACACCTAGCCTCAGGTAAAATTAATATTGCAAGTTCGACACGAAAAAAGTAAAAGTTAACTATGCTCTAGTAGTGGGGAACTAAGGTAGTTTAACATAAGTTTTAATGTTTACATCTTCAACTATGTCTTTTCGAAACCTTCTTGTCCAAGTGATTCCCTTGCCATCAGAAGCACAGTTGAAAGCACGTTTTGTATGCTTTGGGTAATTAGATATTTCATGAACAATAATTTATTGTCATACAAGTTGTGCTCAGGTGGTTTTTACGTGTACTTCAGATATAGGAGCATCATATAAATACCCAACTTAAAGAAATAGGCACAATCAAGCTAATGTGAAGTTTAAACTCAATCAAATATGTCAATCGAAGGAGGAAACTGTTGTATTGCAAAGAAGCTCTGAATGACTAAAAAAGGAAAATGTGGCCTTCCAATGCAGTAGATCGACGGTGTAATAATTTGCCATAACATTCTCCAATGATTGTTTATGAAGGATTGGGAAAAGAGAGATTACATATATAAAGACACAAATGTCGTTGATCCCATTAGGCACATTGGCTTATTATTTCTTGTGATCATAGTTGTGGAGACACACAAAGGGCCTATGTGCAAATTCCAATGATAGATAGAGGCAGTGGCTTATTCTACAACAAATGGAGAGATTGGAAAGAGTGCCACCTATACATGATTCTACAACAAATGAGGGGTTCAAAAATACATCTCCAATATGTATACTCTATAAAGGAGGAGACAGTAATCCAATAATAGATAAAATATTTATTTTTTAAATCAGCAAAGGAACTCCTAAAGTACATTAGTACATTAGAGACCAAGGAAGATACTCTGGTCTACCTAAGAGTAACTATTAGA
>LPNX010187948.1:16770-28637 GCA_001517045.1 Pseudotsuga menziesii | reverse complement strand
GCCTCTCCATCCAGTCTGAGGTGCAAAACTAAGAGATTGATGTCTTTACTGCATAACAAGATCAGCATTCAAGCCTCTTCATGAAAGCATGGATAGGGAGAAATTTAAAAAAAATAGAGAAAAAGCCTATGTAAAAGAAAATAATAAAGGCATTAAAAGGGGTGTTTAAGGTGCAACTCCCATTTCAGTTGTGTAACCTACTTTTCTATACTTCACAACAAGGTCAAATTTTTGAGTCTTTACAACTCTAAGGGGTGCAATCTATTTTTGGGTTAGCATATTTTTGGTTAAGGCTAAAACTCACCCTTGGTTGTACATTTCTTGTTTTTATCCTTTAGAGTTTCTAACTTGATAATCCCTGTCACTCCCATCCAAGGACATGGCACTTCAAACCTGAAAAGAGCCCTGTGAACTTTGCTTGGCTACAAAGGTGGATAACACCCATAACAAGACAAATGGAACTCTCAGGGAAACTCGTAACAGGATTTTCTTCATATGCTTGGAAACCCTAGAGTCTAATGCTTATCAATTAAAAAGAAATGGTGAGATTCAATCACCTATCTGAGGGAAAACCCATCCTAACAACTTCTATTTTTTGCATTTAAACTTGCAGCAGAGTGCATCTTATTGAAAATATTTCAATTTCACTGTTTAAATGGAGCTAAGAGTTGGGGAAGAATTAACTCTAATATTCTGTCACGTAATCGAGCATGGTAATAGTTTAGATATACATGTTTCAACCTTCTCTGTTTAGATAACTGAATAGATAGATAATTAGGATGATAGTCGGAGCCAAAAATCTGTAAAGGCTTGGAGCGACAACTTTGCCTAGGGACAGTTAAGGGAGTTGACGGTTTTTCTTTCTCTCACATCCTACATCCTACATCCTACATCATACAATTAAGTTCACTGAAACTCTTTACGATTTGTTGCCTGTGAGTTCTATGCGAAGTCCTGGCTGGCAATATGAATAGATTATACCCTTGGGAGGCCAAGCTATATCCATTAAAGCACATTATAGTGTATAGTTCAATCATGTTACATAGTAGAACTAAACCTAACAAAACAAATTCCTGAATCATTGTTAACACGGACCTGTTCTTGCCATTATTTTTACCAAATCGTTGGAGGTTTGTTGGTTAATAGTGTAGAGATGAAGTATTTAATCTTGTGGTTGCCAGTATAGCCATGAATTTTCAGTTCTGGATGAAGCAATAAAACTGCTGATGATATGCATTTAGATATCTGTTCATGATTGAAGCCCAGTCTAGTTAGAAATTAGAACACAGAGTTTAAATCGTTTACACAAACTACAGCATCGTGGTCATCATCATCATCATCATTCTTCATTTTCATCGTGGTCATCATCATCATCATCATCATCATCATTGTCGTGGTCATTGTCATCATGCTCAACATCATCATCATCATCGTGGTCATCATCGTGGTCATCATCATCATCATATTCATCATGGTCAACATCGTCATCATCATCATCATCATTGTTCATCATCATCGTGGTCATTGCCATCATTCTTCATTATCATCAACTGCATATGGTCTACGGACACGCAGTAATAGAAAGGTCAGCTTTAAAAAGAAAAATACTCAGTTACCACATGGAAGAAGTGAGCCCCACTAGACTCCACGCCCTAAAGCACGAGGATAAGACTTTGAAACATGGACTAGCCAGCCAATCTTGATTTCCAATGCCCACTACCAACTAGCAAAGAAAGACCATGTCTTTGCATGTGAAGTCAAAATGTAATTGATTAGATAGACGCTCAAGTCCATATGCATTAAAGAATCAGGTAAGATTTACACATCAAAAGGACTCTAACTTCCACTAGACTCCAAACCTTCAAGCAGAGGATAAGACTTTGGATAAGACTAGCCAACTTGTAATCTTGATTTCTCTAAAACATCTAGAATGGTACAAAGAGTCAAGTCGACATCCTCGATTTCTAAGAATTCATATACATTCATAAGTAGGTATAGGAAATAATTGTCGTATTAAGATGTATCCATTTTCATAAACATTGATGGGAATCATTGAAATCGTATTAAGATGTATAGTTGATTTCTTAAATTTTAATGTAAAAAATAAAGAATATGTATTCACAAGTCAAAGTCAATTTTGATTTCTTGTAATAGATTCTAAATGGGGTTACATAGAAAGTGCCCTCCATGTTTACAATGGTGTTAAATGTTTCTCTTTTAAGGCATAATGTTTGTCATATCTTTTTGCATTTCATTGAAATATTCCACCCACATCTTCACTTTGTTTTATCTTACATAGTTTTATAGTGTTGCATTTCAAAATGTATATACATAGTTTAATCCCAACAACAGCTCACCACAATTTACATGGTTAAGTTTGTAAATTTACATGCTTTGAACCTTAATATTATTTTTAAAAATAATTTGACACATCTCTTCATATTCTATTTATTAAATACTTTTATCATATTTTGAGAAGCTTTTAATTCTCAAGTCTTTACATTTATTTTTAATTTTTTATAATTTGTATAACTTAGGTCTGTTTTACAAAACATTAACATCCTTAGGTTTGTTTTATATTACATATGGATATTACTATAATTTTATATAATAAATTTAATAATATATATTTTATGTTATCTCACGGATAAATACGTACTTGCTCTTATTATACGATGTGGGCTGATACTAATTTATGATGATGTGATCGCATGGTCCAACTTCTCATGATGTGCCTAGTTCATAATGTATCTCATGCATAGTTTACATGGATAGCTCCTCATCTTTATATAAGCAGTCATATTTATCTCAGCAGCGTGGGAAAGAGGCAGTTAATGAAGCGGGTTTGAAATAATTGAATGAATATTTTAAAATTGAAAATCTCTTTTATGAAATTTTGAATTTTTGACAGTCCCATCGAACCTGCAGGTTGATCGTGAGCCATCTGCATCCATATCCTCGAGATCTCATCGTACACAGTCTCGCTGCCGCCATATCCTCAAGGTTCAACGGCCATATACCTGCATTCAACGCCCATCTACCTACATTCAAGGCAGTGCAGTCCATTGCAAAATTCCAAGAGACCTGGTCCTCATTCTCGTCCTGCAAATTCATATAATTCTCTTTCTGTAAATTCCTAGATGGAGCTGTTGAAACATTGTTCTTGTCCTCTGCAAATTAGAACCTGAATCCTATTGCAAGCAGCTGGAGCGGCTGAATCGTCCTCCTATAAATTAGAACTTTAGGTACTCCTCGTCCTACAAATTCCTATCATTCTCGTCCATTTAGTTTAGTATCTGGATTTTGTACAAGGCCCATGGGGTATGGGTATTTTTGTGCCTTCTTCAATTTATAAGAGGTTGCATATTTCAGTTACTAGAGATATCTGCGAGTCTGTTGTATGCTTGAAAATCTTGATCTGAACATTCCCATATAAATTTTGTAGCAACGTTTTGTAGTTTGTATGTTCTTATTTCAAACTTTATCAGTTTTTAGAGGTTTGTACTAGTTCTTATACTTTGTAGTGGTTGTTATACTGTAGCATGGATTCATATTTAGTGTACCTGACTATTGCTCAAGGGATGCTCCCTCCAGTCACTCATCCTAGTACTTTTGTTTAAAGCACTTCCCAGCACAGTCTTTGCAAGGTCGGAAAGCCCCCCTGGAACAGATGGAAAAACCTTTTGAAGGTCTAATTTAGGCGCTTCACAGTAGCCAAAATACTCCAGCTCTCCATAGGAATCAGAAAGACGCTTCAGGTCAGAGTGCAAAGCATACCCTAACTTCAAAATGCTAGTTGAATGAAATACAGCTTTAAGGCACAAGTCCAGTGCACCTGGTTCTTTGTTAAATAAATTCACCATCTCAAATATAAAAACCTTTTTTGCAGTAGCAATCTCTGATATAGAAACCCTTCTCAGCCCAAACACCCACTCAGAATCTATTCCAATCACATTAACTTCATCCTCAGAAAAATGCTCGAAAGCCTGAGCTAGTCCTTTTATTGTATCAATCATTATAACCTCATTTTCTACTGAAACACCTATGTCTTGTAATTTCAAAAAGTTAGCCTCTCCCTCTGCAGAAACTGGTTCACATAACTGAAATATTTTTAAATTGGTTAGTTCAAGCACCAATTCTTCAAGGCACTGAAAAAACCTTGTCCTAAAGTTCTCATTTCCATCATCCTTGGTTTCAACATCACCACAATACTTAATGCTTGGGCCCAACGTCCTTTCTTAGCTTGCGTTAGAAGATGCGAAACCTTTCAATCTTTGTTCGTTTTGGTTTTCCTCTTATCCGTTGTTCCGGTGCGGGCGGGTGTGATCTTCGTGCTTTCCTTGTCCGATAAAGCAGGAATAAAGAATCCCCAGCTGTGCCATCCCGGGTCTAATAGTTTATCTCTTAAGTGATTCATTCCTCCAATAGATAGATCCTCCCCACCGGTGCCTCTCGGCCGAGACTCCCTCTTCAATGGATAGGCACAGAGAGACACGATGGAGGATCACTTGGAGGGGCTCTACCTTGAGTCCCCAGAAATAAAAAGAAAATAAAAAAATAGGTCTACAGGCTAGGTTTAACTACAAGTTGTTGCACTAATTAGAACTAGTTCATCAATATTGAAATAAATTGTAATAAAAAGCATTCATTAGTACTTACCTTTGGAATTCCCTAAACAACCAGCCTTGTACCGGCTTAGAGCTGTTGCATCGACTCGCATTCACTGACAAGACAGGCCTTCCATCACACTTGCTTGAAGATGGATGCTTCTGTGGTACCACTATTACTACCTAATGACAACAGAAGCTCACTGCCTAAGGCCGACCCACTTGTCTGTATCTTTCAATTTACACTAGAAAGGAGAAGACTTAGTGAATGATTCGCCCTCTTCCACGAGAAACTACGACGAGACTCTCATTTCCATCATCCTTGGTTTCAACATCACCACAATACTTAATGCTTGGGCCCAACGTCCTTTCTTAGCAAGCTTGGTCATCAAACATTCAGTGTACTGATAAATACCATCTGCAAATTCTGATGAGAGCTTATACTTTTTTGCCATATTCTTTACATTAGTCCACCAATTCCTCCTCTCGTAACATCTTATAAGTAAGGAAATCATATTATTCTCGGTGTGTTCTGAAGTAGCCCATTTTTTTGCTAATTGATACTGTTTAGCATCAACCATAGGCTCCAAAAATTCCTCCCAAGAACTGCCTAATCGCTTTATAACAGACGCAGCAATACAGAAATGATGAGATCTTATAAGCTTTAGAATCAATGTTTTTAATCCCTGAAACTTCTCAAACACAAATGTCACTTTCTGTAATTCTTCTCTCAACTCTTCCAATTTAAACTTAAAAATTCTAGATAGAATAATAACTACGTTTGTATTTACAGTAAATGATCCTGAAAGTATCAAGTCATTGAACAAATTAGCCGCTAATCTCCTTGCTTCATAATCATGAGCAAATGTTGGGTTCAACATAGCCAAACCACTAAGAAATGTGACGAATAGACGGGTTGGGTGTTCACCAGAGGGACAAAAAATGGAAAGCAAATATTTCAAATATGCTATAATAATACTTGGGAGTACATCCCTTCAGAGAGATTCTATAAAGCCCTTGCAAAATTCATGGTAATTTACCTTGACCTTTGCGTCGTTTACATAGCGGAAGGATTGATTTAGATGATAAACAAAATATAAAGTGTTTACCTGTGACAAATATGAAAGAGCGTGCAACACTATGGAATTCTCTGCTGCCATTTTTCCTGTCCCCTTAAAACTGAGTACAGTAAGAATGTTATTGAGATAACAACACGCTCAGAAAATGATAGAGCTCCGGAAGAAGTTCAACGTGTCTCAACATGTTTGAAACCAATAAATTTAAACAGTATTTATAGATAATCTGCTGGGGTTAATTTTTTTTAAAGACGTTACATGTCAGGTCATATATCAGATCCTTTTTTAATCCAAAGAATTGGGTGGGTTTAATTTAGGTTTAAAAGGATACAAGTTACCTCATATATGTCGGTTAGCTATCTTGTTGGTGTATGAGACTCCCTTGTTTACCCAAGTAACATTTTTTATATAATTGGGTGGGTTTAATTTAGGTTTAAGAGGATATAAGTTACCTCATATATGTGCGTTAGCTATTTGTTTGTGGGAGAAAAGATTTCTTATGTAAAAATTTAATCAGAAAAAGAATTTATGACCTCCTACAAAAAAAACACCAATTTGGTGTATGATACCGTTTATTTATGGGACTGAGACACCATTTTAACTTCTCTATATTTAAACATATAACCTCCTAAAATAATATAGATAATCTTAATCATAATATCCACCCACTTTGTATATCTATATAATCTACTAGACTATTTTTTTATTAATTCTTAGTACCATGTTTCGGGATAACAATAAATATATTATAGGTTTTTCTTTAAATCTTTTGTTTATGTAATACCTTTATAGAGAAAAAGAAAGCATGTCTTTTATGATAAAGTCAATTTTAACCCTAACCTAAAATACATGCAGATTACCATAGTACTTTATTTAAATATTATATAATAGTTAATTATTAAAGATACATATTATTACGGATAAGTATGAATAGTTACACTTAGAGAGTAGTTTCTTTCTTCAACTATCTACATCAATTCCTCTTAGTTTAGTTGAAAAGATTATCCAGTTTTAACTTAGGGAAAGAATGAAAACACAAAAGATAATGTTGATTGAAATGGTGACTTAGTCTATAATACTAGAGTGCTGAGTCTAAAATGAATGTAGATTTTCAATTTGCAAGTAATCAATTAAGTGATAAAACTATTGTCTTTTTGCACAATGTTTATTTATTATCACATCAAGCAAGATGACTGTATGGATAGTTGTCAGTTTCCAGTGGCCACCTACATCTGCATAGCAAATATTGACATTGTTTTACAAGCTGGAAAATACATTTTGTGACAACTCTTGTATTAAATGTTTGATTGCAAATTGGGATAGTCTGCTTTGCATATATGCAAAGTCCTCAGGCACGGAGAGTGGTGCCCAGAGGTTGAAAATGAGCTTGAAAATTTAAATATAGACTTGAATCCTTACATTGTGAATCAGGTATTGAAGGTTCAAGACAATGTGGATTTGGCCTTCTCCTTTTTTCCTTGGGCCACGACAAGAAAAGGATATAAGCACGATTAATTTACTTATAAGACCATCATTAAAGCCCTAATAGACGGGGAGCAGTTCGATTTACTGTCGTGAGTTCTGGAAGAGATGGATGCTGTAGGATTTGAAATTCACAGGTCCATTTTTAGGCTTCTTATTGCCAGCTATGTTCGGGCCGGGTTATTAGAGACAGCAACCGAGACATTTTATCGGATGATCCACTTGGGTTGTAGGGATTTTGGTATAGATTATAATCAGTTTATTGGTGTTCTCATTCAGCACAGCCAACTTGAGTTGGCGAAGAAAATTTATTTGCAGATGGTGCAAGATGGCTTTTCATTGATTCTTTTAACCTATTCAAAGTTTTTCCGTGCGCTTTGCAAGCAAATGATTTGGAATTTGCTTGTGAGCTTTACAGTGACATGAGTAGAAGAGGTCATACTTTAGATATCTTCACTTATAATATAAGTATTCAATGCTTCTATCAGAGCAAGAAATTAGATAAGGCACTCGAGATTTTGGATCAAATGGGTGAGAGTGGGTGCAGTCCTAATGTTGTGACTTACACAACAATCATTGATGGTTTGTGTAAGGTAGAGAGAGTGCGGAATGCTTATGATGTTTGGAATAGGATGGTACGGGCAGGTTGTGCACCAGATGCAGTAGCATGTGGATCATTGATATAAATTACCTCATATATGTGCGTTAGCTATTTGTTTGTGGAAGAAAAGATTTCTTGTGTAAAAATTTAAATATTTTTGGATAACAATAAATATATTATAGGTTTTTCTTTAAATCTTTTGTTTATGTAATACCTTTATAGAGAAAAAGAAAGCATGTCTTTTATGATAAAGTCAATTTTAACCCTAACCTAAAATACATGCAGATTACCATTGTACTTTATCTAAATATTATATAATAGTTAATTATTAAAGCTACATATTATTACGGATAAGTATGAATAGTTACACTTAAAGAGTAGTTTCTTTCTTCAACTATCTACATCAATTCCTCTTAGTTTAGTTGAAAAGATTATCCTGTTTTAACTTAGGGGAAGAATGAAAACACAGAAGATAATGTTGATTGAAATAGTGACTTAGTCTATAATACTAGAGTGCTGAGTCTAAAATGAATGTAGATTTTCAATTTGCAAGTAATCAATTAAGTGATAAAACTATTGTCTTTTTGCACAACGTTTATTTATTATCACATCAAGCAAGATGAATGTATGGATATTTGTCAGTTGCCAGTGGCCACCTACATCTGCATAGCAAATATTGACATTGTTTTACAAGGTGGAAAATACATTTTGTGACAACTCTTGTATTAAATGTTTGATTGCAAATTGGAAAATACCTGTCTGTTTGTCTCATAGACAGGTATTAAGTTAGGCCTCCCGTCATAATTTATGGGTTGGGTATGGATGCAAATCTGAATTGGGTTTCTAGTATTTGTCACGCCTATATATATAACACCGGATATATTCATTGTTCCTGAAGGTTATTAAAATTTGGATGATTAGCCTATCTTCATGTTCTGTTGTTGGGAAGTATTATGTGCAGTGAGTGATGAGCACAACAACTTAGTTTTATGGTATTATCAGCCTGTCAAACTGTGTTGTTCATGTTTACGCCATTTATTTTTACTCCCAAGTCCAAAGTCATCTCATAAAATTCTTGATGTTATTTGTTCACGGACTGAATGGAAGGTATTATTTAAAAGTTAAATTTACTTTGATGTTATTTTTTCACCGACTGAATGGAAGCTATTATTTAAAAAATTTCTGGGGAACTTTCGATTGTAAAAGCAAGTGATCGGAAATGCATAGTCGAAAGAAAGTTAGCAAAATTTACTTTCATATTTACAAATTTAAAATTTATGTACATATAAAGACTGCAGTAGTAACTTTTTTCAATAGAAGATAGACTGTTTTTAAAACCGATCAATTAAATTTATATGATAAACATCTTCTCTTAATATTCTTAAATTAAATAAATCAAATTAAATTTATATGATAAACATCTTCTCTTAATATTCTTAAATTAAATAAATCAAATTAAATTTATATGATAAACATTCTCCCTACATATTAAATTTTAGGGAATATAAATTTCTACAATCTAATATTGACAACTACAATATAATTTATAGCGTCCAACTCCATTCTTCCATTGAAGATATCTTGATGAAGTATAAGGTGGAGATTAAGAGAAGCCCTAAAGAATTGAAATATGAGGAAAGCAAGGGCAGCAGAATCAGACTCAGACTTAGAAGCATTGTTGGGTTATGGCAAACGGTTCTTCTTCCTTTCACATCAAGAATTCAGGAATTCCAAGAAATTAAGGATTGAAAATGTTGATTTGAAATAGAATATAATAATATTTACCTAAATATATTGGTAATTTTAATATCATAAGAGAAAGATGAAAACATAAGTTTTTTTAAAAGAAAGATTTTATCAAATTTTATAACATTTTGATTTATAAAATATATTTTTTAATTTTTTTATAAAAAAATTGACACTCATTAATGTGATGAAAATGTAAACCGACGGTTATGGAAAACACAAAACCGTCATAAAATTTTGTAAATTTTGATTTGATAGGTAACAAAAATTTCAAATTCCAGGCCTGCCCAGCTCATTTCGCCGAAGCACCTAGAAGAGATCATAGTACAAATTATATGCTTTTCCCAACCCAACGTGTACGGCGGGATTAGCAAAAAACAGGTGATTTCACTCAATCTACCAATAGCTAGAACTTGCGAACGAAATGAAATAAGGTTTCACAAATGAATTTAAAAAAACTCCAGCTCACTTTCTTCTATACAAAAGGGGCAGCGAAGATATTGAGGAACAAGTGATGGTCCTCATTAAAAAGCTCCAGGTTCCCAATTCTAAGGTCCCGAAAAGCTTTACTGTGAACTAAAGCACTCTATTGCTGGCTCGAAGTGAATATTACCCTTTCAAATGAATCCGGAGAGGGCATATGGACTAAGTGAATCTGTAATTGAATCAATGATGATTACAATATTGGGTAAGTCATATGTTTGAAAAGGGAGCTCAAGTACTCAATAAATTATGGACTAGGAGGCAGGCTCCTTTCCATCTGAGACTCCTTGCCCGATGCGGACAAGCGGATTTGCACCTTCTTTCACGAACAAATTTTGCAACTAGTAGCCATGTTAGGATAATCTTTGCGAATTTCCATACCTAGTAATAGGTTTGTTACTTGCGGTTCTGGTTGCTTTAAATTTATAATCAAATCATTGTGAGTTGCCACTCAAGTGCAGTTATGGAAGTGGATGAACTTCTTAAAAATTTATAATGAATTTGTTATCCTTAAACAAGCTCACACAACATTGCATGTATTTCAAAAACGTTGAGAATCAATTTTCGATCTAGTTGGGTTTGGGTATCTAATCTTTGTTTTTACCTAGAGAATATTTGGGTATTGGCTTCCTCCATTTGTAGATCTTGACGTACTAAACTATTGACATAGCATTGGGAGTGTTGGATAACGTTGTTTTTGCATGTGCATTGAATTGATAGAGTGTTGATTACATTGATAATGAATAAGCTCTTCATATTGAATGGTTCCATTTGAGTTTCACTTAAAGAGAAAATTAATTTGTAGCTTGTGATTTGTCTTGTTCATAGTCCATTAGCCACGATAGATTAGAGTGGGAACAATAAAAATTCGTAGTAGAATTCTTTACCCACACAATATGTGCAGTTTTGAAGAGCTGGGTAAACATGCACTTGAAGTTGTTTTTTTGTTTTGCTTTTAAATGGTGAAACTTAGGACATATATTTATATTATGCATCACGTACATGGCGGATCAGAACATACATATATTTATATTATGCATGTAGATAGGGTTTGAAGTCACATGTGCAGATTATTCCGGGTCTAGAAAACTGATTGGGGGCAGGGTTTTATCTTTTACCAAAAACATCTCTCTTGCGATCTGGAAATCATGATTTTTACACGTTTTATTTTACCAAATACATCCCTCATGAAATCTGGAAATAGTGACTTTTTGCAGGCACTTTTTAGAGCCTAAACATCTTCACTCTGTCTATCCGAACTATATGAGATTGCGTTGTATGAGATTGTTTTAGGATCTGTTAGTGCCTTGATTGCATGAGTTTTAATGCGAATCTAGAAACCACCTAGGTTACATTTTTTGCCAAGAGTTAACACCGCAGGGAGTTCGGTTGTGTTTTGAAGGATGGTTCTGTTTTGGTTGGGTCTAAATGCCTTGCATTATTGCCAAAATCAGTTGTGTATGATTCCCCAATGTTGTGGTTGGTAGCTGGCTAAAGTGGCTCGTAGCTGAATTTTCTCCATAGTATAACATATCATATTTATGAGAAGAGTTTAAATAAACAGTGGGCTAATTATAATATGAAATGAATTTAGGGCTACTTAGGTCGGCTGGAAATAGTTGTCTATGTTCATGAAAGTATTTTTGAATGATGGGGCATATGTATCTTTGTCTGGTTAACTGTCATTCTAAGTTTTCCGGTTTTCCCCAAGTACTGAACCGGTAATATGAAGATACTGTCATTCTTAAGCTTATGTTTCTCAAAGTGTGGAGCATATCTTTATTCAGGATGTGTTACATGGATCCTTTCTTCTGGCTTTGCTTTCCAGATATATATGATTTCCCCGTTTAGAGTAGTCTAACCGGCTTTTCT